>CAUYLG010031555.1:0-148156 GCA_963573385.1 Cacajao melanocephalus | reverse complement strand
CCTTGGCCTCCTAATGTGCTGGGATTACAGATGTGAGCCACTGTACCCAGCCTATGCATTTTTTTGTTTTACTTGATCTTCACAGCCATCCTGTGAAGAAGGCAGGTCATGCCAGACTATTCTCCCTTTACAGAGATAGAAACACAGGCTCCATGAGCTTCAGTGATTTTTCCTCAGCTAAAATAAATAGATAGATAGATAGATAGATAGAGAGATAGAGAGATAGAGAGATAAATGTAGGTAGATAGATAAATGTAGGTAGATAGAGACAGATAGACACAGATAGACAGAAACCAAAAGCAGGCAGAAACACAGACAGACAAACCAGACAGACCTTTTGTGGGAAAGCTGAGACGCAAACCCATGTCTTGGGATTCTTAGTCCAATTTTATTCTATAGTATCATGTTGCCTCCCTGAAAGGGGTTGTAGTTTCTCCCTCACTGGAAAACTATAAGGTAGGTTAGAAGAAAGAGTTCAGGAGCCATTCAGATTGGATAGAGAATATTGATTTAACTGCCATGGGCACTCCTCCTAGTTTTTACTTTTTGTTTTTTGTTTTTACATCCATTCATTGTTGAACACTACTCTGAGACCAGCATTGTGTTAGACACTGGATAAAGGTATAGTGCATACAGATAGAATAACCTGGAGGAAGAAAATACAGGTTTATAAAACAAAGAGGAAAAAGTTAACAAATATATAACAGTAATAAGATATTAATCATTAACATATATCAAGTATTCATGTATCCAATCCTCACAACAACCCTCATATTAACCTTATTTTATGGCTGAGCACAAAGGCTGAGAGAGACCAGGCAGTCTGCTCTAGAGCCCATGCTATTAACTAAATGCCCTCATTCCTCTTTATGAGGAAGTGATCAGTAAGTACTGAATGTAAATACTGAGCCATTGTAGAGTGGAGCTAGAATTTTCCTGGGCAGTTCTTGTGAAGCACTAAACCTTAAGTGGAGCTTTGAACGACGTGCAGGATTCAGACAGATAAAGGAGAAGGAAGATGGCGTTTCAGGTAGGAGAAGCATAAACTAAACACAGAGGTAGACATGGGAATGAGCATGGATATGGATGTACACAGAGAGCTGTCCTGATTGGAAGGTTTGTCATCAGAGATCAGTGAAAATTTCCATACCTATGGTAGGTATGGAAAGGCCCTGAAGGCCACACCAAGGCAATTAGAATTTGTTCATTAGGCATCCACAGCAACTTCTCTGAAAGGGACTGACAATAATAAGTAATACTTCTTAAGCTCTTATTTTGTGTTTGGCTCTGTGCTAAGTATTTTACATGCCTTACTCAAGTCCTAAAAGGGAGGATTTTTTCAGATGAACTAAGGCAGAATGTGATTAGAAAACTTACTCAGGTCTTCACAGCTAGTAAGTACAAAGCTGGGATTTGAACCCATACCCAGCATTCTTAAAGCAGTGTAGGCCATGGTCTCCAATAGTCTTTCCAGAAGGGTTAATTGGCAATAAAAGAAAGATGGTCCTGGCAGCCATGGCGGTGACCAGGGTACAGATGTTGGCCTGTGGCAGCCAATCTGAGGAATTGCTGTGATATAGATCAGGCAAGCAGAATGGAGGGGAGTGTTGAGAAAGTGAATGAATTCAGAAAACTGGTTCTAGACCTTGCTAGAAAGATTTCAGGAGCCATTTGGTGATTAAAGCCTGGCGTGACCCACAGATTGGCATGTTTCATTCTGTGCCTTGTTTCATCTTTTGTAAAAAGAGATGTTTATGACTATGCTGCCAACTTCTAATTCGATTCCACAGTTCTGCAAAAATGAAGCCAGGTTTTCAGCATCTGGAGACTGATCTGTCTTTCATAAAAGGAGACATTTGGATGGGCAGCTAGTTTGAGTTAGAGGTGGTGCAGGTAATAAACTGTGCATAGGTATTGAGTATATGATGAAACTTTTAAGAAGAAATGGTTTATAGGCAGTTAGAAATCCACACTGGAGTTGGGATATGAGAGAAGGGCTAAAAGAAGATCAAGTTTCTTCCTCAGGCCAGCCTCGTTTACTACATCAGATGAGGGCAGCTGCCAACCTCCAGGTCAACTGACCTTGGCTATCACACTCTAGCTTTGGTCTCCTCCATATAGTGACCCAGAGAACCTGTCTGCCTGCAAAATATAATGACAGAGGATATTGCTTAACATCTTCTTTATACAAGGCATCTGCTAGGCACTTTACCTATAATAACTCTCCCATAAAATTCTTATGACAGCCATCTAAGGTAGGTTTTAAATCCTATATTAACCACTTCTCTCCTGCTCTATTCTGGTCCCAACCACCATCACCTCCTTCCTGGATTACTGCAGTAGCCTCCTAACTGGTCTCTCTGCTTCTATTCTGCTTCCATTACAGTCTGTTTCCAACAGAATAGTTAGAGTGTTCCTTTTAAAAGATCAATCAGATTATGTCTGCAATAGAGGGTTGCCATTATTCAGAGGCCCTACGTGGGCTGTTCCCCTGATTTCCTCTCTGACCTCATTTCCAGCTACTTTTCTCCATGCTCACTTCAATCCCTTCCCCCTGACCTCTCTCTGTTCCTAGAACATGCTTGACATGCTTCTTGCCTTTAGGACCATTGTCAGCTGCTTCTGTCTACATCCTCTCCAGAAGATGCCCTCATTTGTAATTCCTTCACCGGTTCCAAGTCTCTGCTCAAATATTACCTTCTCAGAGAGGTCTTCCCTGACCATCTTTTAAAAAGTGTAACCCAGCTGGGTGCCATGGCGCATGCCTGTAACCCCAGCACTATGGGAGGCTGAGGTAGGCAGATCACTTGAGGTCAGGAGTTTGAGACCAGCCTGGCCAACATGGTGAAACCCCATCTTTACTAAAAATATAAAAATTAGCCAGGCTTGATGGCGCGCACCTGTAAGCCCAGCTACTCTGGAGGCTGAGGCAGGAGAATCACTCGAACCCAGGAGATGGAGGTTGCAGTGAGCCGAGAGCATACCACTGTACTCCAGCCTAGGCAACAGAGCAAGACTCAGTCTCAGAAAAAAAAAAAAAAAAAAAAGAAAGTTGTAACCTGACCTCTTTTTCTTTCTTTTATAGATCTCACCACATTCTGTAATTTTATATAATTTTCTAATATATTTATTTTTGGTCTGTCTCCCTCTGCTAGAATGGGAACTTCGTGAGGGCAGGAATATTTATCTGTTTAGTTTGCTAATGAATCTCATGTACCTAGAACAATGCCTGGTATATAGTAAGTGCTCAATAAAGACTATTGAATGAATGAATCCCCATTTTAGAGCAGAGGAAACTGAGTTTAGAAAGATGAACCACTTTTCCTATGCAGCACAGTTAGTAAGTCACAGAGCCAGGCTTCAGGCCACCATCTGCTTTACTCCTCCCACAAGATAAAGACTTGAGAATAGATGGATTCCCTGAAAGAAGGAGACTAGATGAAGAAAAGAAGAGGGATTGATGAATGAGATTCAAGTTGTAGCCCAGTTATGAGACAGGAACAAGGAAGAGATCCAGCTGTGGGGACCAGAAGGGACAGAGATAATTCTTGGGTATTAAATAAATGGAAAGAGAAAGAGATACTAAATAAAATGGTCATCAGCTTTGTTCTTTGCAAAAGGTAGATCAAGAAGAATGGAGACTAAGGGGGGAAAACCTATTAACTGAAAGAGTTAATGAAGACCTTAGAAAAAAACTGACTTAATGAAGGAATAAAAGTAGAAGCTGGATTGTAGGTGATTAAGAAGTGAAAAAGAATCATTCCTAATATTTCCAGGTATCAGATTGAAAACACAGTATGAGGCAAAGGGCAATAGTTGACAGTAAAGTCAAATAAAAGTTTCTTTTTAAAAAAGTTGACGCTTGTTTGAAGGCAGAAGTGGCAAGAGAGATTGAAGGAGCTAGAAAGAGTATGTAAATATGGACACACTGAGAAAGGGGGGAGGGTATGTGGAACCCATGGGGAGAATTATGGCCTGACATAAAGAATGATCAAATACTGAACAATATATCCTGCTTCTAATTCCACTTCTGTCAAACGGAGAGTGGAGTCCATTCACTCGTCATGCCAAAGTGCTCTACTCTGTCTTCTCTGAGTCACACAGAGCAGAAGGCAGGAGGCACACAGAAGCCCAGTAACAGCAAGACTATGGGGCTATGAGAGAATCTCCAGTAGGCTCCTATCAGTCCCCACACCTCACATTTGTGTCTTTTTATAACAGGCTAATTTTGTAAACCAAAATATTTCTTTCTTCTTTGGAAAAATTAATTTTTGAATAGATAATATATTCACATGATTTAAAATTATAGACATTTAAAAATACTCAGTAACTCTCCCTCTCATCCTTATCACTCCATCTTGAGTTCTCACTTTACCATACATGATCACTGTCATTTTTAGTACTTATATATTTTTTAAGAAGGCCTTTACACAGATAAGCCAATGAAAACAAAATTTTAAGGGAATATTTTTAAAACTGGGGAATCCATTGCAACCAATACCTCTCCACAAATAAAATCTCCTAGTAAACTCTGAGTTCCCAAGGGATGGCCCCTTTCCCAGTCTTTTCGTGTGGGTTGACGGGATTTTGCTTAACTATGGCTGATTTACCCAGAACCCATTGTGTGAATAAATTACTAGAGCATCTTAGGTCTGAGTGCTCAACACCTACCAGAACTTCTCAAGGCCTAAAATTCAAAGTGAGAAGCTAAGTCAAGTAATGGAACCAGACACATTTGTTCTGATACATTCAAGAAATGGAATAAAAGCAATGAGGAGATACAAGGGAAGAATATATCCGGAACAGATGAAATCAAACAGAATGATGAAAATTTAACTTAGCATGATACCTGGGTATATGTAATATAAGTAATGGGGATTGGCAAACTATGGCCTGTGAGCCAAATTTGGCCAATGCCTGCTTTTTAAAATAATGTTTTATTGGAACACAGCGATGCTGTTTGTCAGTGGCTGCTTTTGTGTTACAGTGATAGAGTTGAATAGTTGTGATAGAGACCATACAGCCTACAAAGAGTAAAGATTTACTCTTTGCCTTTTACAGAACAAATTTGCTGGCCCCTGCTCTTGAGTAAGGAAGAAGAGAGGGAAATAATTTCTGATCAGCATCTACTGTGTGCCAGGTTCTGAAGTAGATTCTTTCATTTAATTTATATAACAACCCTATGGAAGAGCTGTTATTGGTCCCATTTTACAGATGAGGACTCCAGGCTTAAATCCAAATGACTTGCTCAGGGTTATGATGCTGCTAAATGTGAGATCTGGGATTCCAGCTGGGATGCCAGAGCTATCTTGTTTTTTTCTGTGAGATATAGTCAAATGCCAGGGAATTTAGATGATAATCACATATGCAAATAAAACTATTTATGAAGCCCACAAACCACTACTAGATTAGTAAATAAACAGTGTGACTTCTTCCTCATGACCTGAAGAGAAATGAACTGGTTGATAAGTAGCCACTTCTACAAGGTGGGTAATTATTAATGCTGGGTTAATAGCTGTATAATTCCTAGGGGAGCTGGCAGAAGGCGGCACAGGGTATGCTACCTCAGTGAAGCATTTCAGGAGACCTATCCTTTGGGATACAGTGCACGGTCCACCTCTCACATCATGGGCTTTTTGCTCCCACTAAATTCTCAAAATTTGTCCTGGAAGATATGACTTTGTTAAGTTGGATTCAGTGATATGGAGTTGATGAATGCATGACACAGCTGAGCCCGTTTCGCCACAAGAGATGTAAATGTCTTCAAATGCCAAATTAGGGCATTTTGATTATAGTTCAATTACTTAGCTATTGTATTTTTTCCTAGAGACACATATAACCTAATTTAACAAACATCTCTGGTGCCAGCTAAGGATGTCCTTGCACATAAGTTATTTTGAACTCATTGCAGCAAATATTTAGCTGAGCGCCTGCTCTTTTTAACTAGACTGTGTAAAATTGCAATCAAGTGTGCTTCCAATTTTGTGGTGGCAGCACAAAGGTGGCCACCACTGCTCTTGCTAGAGATGGAGCTTGGAAGTGGTAGTTAATACCTGTGCAATATGAAGGTAGACAAGGTTTTCCCTGTGATTAACTTGGTACTCATTTTTACATTTATTTTCCAAGAGGTAGAATAGGTCCAGAGGGACCCATCCTATCATTCACCACTCATTTTAATTGTATGTTGACACATCCATTAGTGACACCATACTGATGGTAGCAGTCGTTAAGGAGTATCATGTTCTTCTGAGTTTTCTTTATTGTGGTAAAAAAATGCATAACAAGATATACTATTTTAACCATTTTTAAGTGTATAGTTTAGTAGTGTTAGGAATATGTGCATGGTTGTAAAACAGATCTCCAGAACTTTTTTGTCTTGCAAACCTGAAACTCTATACCCATTAAATAACAACTACCCTTTCCCTCTCCCTACTACTCTCTAGTAACCACCATTCTACTTTCTGTCTCTATAATTTTGACTATTCTAAATACCTCATCTAAGTGGAATCATACAGTATTTGTCTTTTTGTATCTGACTTGTTTCACTTAGCATGTCCACAAGGTTCATCTGTGTTATAGCATGTGACAGGATTTCTTTCCCTTTTAGAGCTGAATAATATTTCATTAAATGTTTATTCCACTTTTTTTTTTAATCCATTTATCTGTCAGTAGACATTTGGATTGCTTCCACCTCTTGGTTATTGTGAGTAATGCTGCTATGAACATGGGTGTACAATTATCTCTTCAAGACCCTGCTTTCAATTCTTTGGGGTATATACTCAAAAATAGGATTGCTGGATTATATGGTTGTTCTGTTTTTAATTTTTTGAGGAATCTCTGTGCTGTTTTTCAAAGTAGTTGCACCATTTTATAATCCCACCAACAGAGTACAGACTTCCAGTTTCTCCATATCCTTGCCAATACTTGTTACTTTCTAGATTTTTTTTAATAGTAGCTATCCTAATGGGTGTGAGGTGATACATCATTGTGGTTTTGATTTCCACTTCTCTGATGAATAATGATGTTCAGCATTTTTCCATATGCTTCTTGGATATTTGTATATAAGCTTTGGAGAAATGTCAAGGGCATTACCCATATTTTAATAGTGTTATTTGAGTTTTGTTGTTGTTCAGTTGTGGGAGTTCATTATATATTCTTGCTTTGTTTTTCAATTGAGACAGGGTCTTGCTTTGTCACCTAGGCTGGGGTGTGGTGGCATGATTACAGTTCACTGCGGCCTTGACCTCCCAGGCTCAATCAATCCACCTGCTTCAGACTCCTGAGTAGCTGACTACAGGCATGCACCACCATGCCTGGTTAATTTTTGCATTTTTTGTAGAGACATGGTTTCACTCTGTTGCCCAGGCTGGTCTCAGACTCATGGGCTCAAGCAATTGACTTGCCTCAATCCCAAAGTGCTGGGATTACAGGCATGAGCCCCCACACCTAGCCCATTCTGACTATTAACACCTTATTATATGTATGATTTGCAAATTATTTTCTCCCGTTCTGTAGCCTTTTTACTCTATTGGTAAGTTTGATATAGTTTCATTTATCTGTTTTTCCTTTTGTTGCCTGTGCTTTGGAGCCATAACTGAGAAATCATTGCCAAGCCCAATACCATGAAGTTTTTCCTCAGTGTTTTCTTCTAGGAGTTTTATCATTTTGGGTCTTATGGTTAAGTCTTTGAGTTCTCTTTTTTTTATTTCAATGTAGTTACCACTCATATTTTAAGGCTCTCACTCCAGGTCTTCTTTTAGGATAGGACACAGCTACAAGGCTAAGGCTAAGTCATCTTCTGGGATTTGTCTTGAAAAAAGAAATGCTTTGAGAGTCAGTCTTTTTGTTGTTGTTGTTGCTTATTTTTGTTTTTTGGATGACTCTGTCATCCAGGCTGGAGTTGGTGGCATGATCATAGCTCACTTCAAGTCTCAACCTCCTGGAGCTCAGTTGATCTTCCCAACTCAGCCTACCCAATAGCTGGGACTACAGGTGCACACCATCATGCCTGGATAATTTTCATATTAATTTTTGTATTTTTTGTAGAGATAGCATTTCACCATTTTGCCCAGGCTGGTCTCGAACTCCTTGGCTCAAGCCATCTTCCATCTTGGCCTCCCAAAGTGCTGGGATTATTGACATGAGCCACCACTTGGCCCATTATAGCCTACTTTTTTTTAAAAAAGTCCTGTCTATCTGTTATGTACTTGATTTGAGATTCAAATAAGTCCCATTTGAAACACAGCTGTATCCTTTTTTATTCACTCACAGAATGTCTTACAATCACGGTTCTGCTATGAATTCTCACTTGCCTTTGATGTTTCCTTTATACCCACCACGCACCAGTTTTCCTAGCGTTGATGGAGTACTAGTGTGTTACACACTGCTTAGGCATTGAAGTGATCTCTTATGAGTATCCTTATCAGATAGGAAGCATTTTGAGGCTATGGAATTCCATTTTTCTTCATTGGCATTCCATTTTGCATGTGCCTTTCCTTTATGCTAACCTTTTCTTTCACAGTTGCTGGTCCTCTTCTTGTCTCTGTATTCTCTCTCTTCCTTACATCTTCTTTCCCATCACTTTTCTTCTGGTCCTAGTTTTCACTCTGTCGCCCATTTTTTTAAAAAAAACTTTCCTTCCTTGAGAGAATCTTCCACTTTCTTCCTCTGGTATTGTCCTAGAGATTCTTAGATTCCAAATATGATGACACTATGAGTTGTCTCTTCATTACCGTTCGAGCTTGAGCCCTTGATCTTTTCAGTGCATTTCTTAGTTTTTGAAATCTGTATCCAAAACGTCAAGGAATTGTTTAGATACAAGAATAAAGAGAACTAGGATTTAATTAACTATCAAGGAAAAAGACAGATCTTAAAGAACTGGGTAGTTTAGCTTTGTAATTAAAATGAGAAGATTGAAGAATCCTCAAGGATCATAGATTGAGTATGAGTTGACAGTGCACAAAATTATTAAACAGGAAGTATAGAAGTTGAATACTATAGAAACTCTGAATACTTTTTATGATGCATAATCTAAAATTTTGTTTTAGATCCTGGACTTAGGACTTGAGATAGATATGGCAACATAATTCAAGGCTCTGTGTCCATATACATAAGACAATATTTTGTAAGTGTCAAGTGAAAATTCATACAGTGGAAGAACACAGAAAAGATGATAATACAAGTGCAGCGATATGAAGCATCACAGGAGAGGGATTACTTGATCTGGGCCTTGAATGATGAGTAGCATTTATATAGCAGAGATGAGGAGGCATGTTAGTGACAGGAACTTTTGCATAAGCCAGGGTTGAGGGCAAGAATATTCAAGGTATGTTTGGGTAATAATAAAGAGAAATCATTGGTGTTTTGGAGTATAGGCTAAGCTACTATAAACAAAGAGACCTCAAAATACAATAAGATAGAAGTAGATAGTCTAGGGAAGATAGAGGTCATCCTGAGGTCCAGGTTGCTTTGTTGCTCTTCTATGGCTCACCACCAATATGATGTCTGCATTCCAGCTTACAAGAAGGGGAAGATGGAGGGCAGCCACCTTTGTTTTTACGGATATGACTTGGAAGTTACACATGCCACTTTTGCTCACATCCCACTGGCCCGCTTTGTCACATAGCATTACCTGACCTCAAAAACGTTTTGGAAATGAGCCTCTAAGCTCTGAATATTGGGAGGAGGATGTCTCTTAAACTACTACTTAGAAATAAATTTGTTAGAGGAAGGGGAATGTGAAGTTAAAAAGAATAGGGCCAAAATATGAGGGACTTTGAATTTCAAGTGTTTCCATGGCATAGACACAATAATGAATGCATGAATAAATGAGTATTTAAGGGAATGAGGAAGTGAACATATCAATGAGTTTGAACTTTATTTTCTAGATCAGGGCTACAAACTAAAGTTAAGAGGCCAGGCAAATAATGTAAATGAATCATATAGCCAGCTGTAAATGGTGAGTGATGGGACTGAATCAACTGGAAGATATGTGACATGTCTAAGGGCAGCCACTAGTCAGCTCCAGGTAGTAGTTGTGTGGGAATGTGGGCCCTTTTTGACAAGATCTTGGAATTTTTAAAAATAATTAGGAAATCTGGGTTTTATGTGACATCTCCCAATTTTTAGATATTGAGTTTGAACAATTTTTAAACAGCTTGAATGAAACACATCTTTGGGATAGTTTGGCCTTCGAGTCACTAATTTGTAATCTTTGCGAAGATGGGAAACTACTTGAAATGTTTGGCCCAGAGAGTTGGTAGTTTAAGAAGGTTGATCTGACTGTGGCATGTTGGGCACACCTCTAGCAGTAGTTTTCAACTGTGACTGCAAATTATAATCACGGCGGACCTTTAAAAAACCTTCAACCTCTATATCCCCCCCCAGACCAGTTAAATCAGAATCCCTGGGGTTGAGTATTTTTAAAAAATCCTTCGAGAATTGTAATGTACTGTTGTGGTTGGGAGGTAGTCTTCTAAGCCTAATCTTAAGAGTTATTGAGGTAGCCTAGACATGTGGTATAAAGGGTCTGAACTGTGGGTTTGGAAGCTGACTAGAGAAAGAGATAGATGGGAGATATTATAAAGGACAAATTGATAAAATTTTGTGGCTGTTTAAAATAAGAGTGGAAGAAGAAAGGAGTCAAAAGAGTTGAAATTTCAAGCTGAAATTTGAGGACTGGGAGATATAAGGAATTTAACAAATGTCTCCAAGGGAGACGTAAAATTAAGATACACAGTAGATGAAAAGGGCCCAAATCCAATTTGAGAATCTAAGTCAACATAACATTTTAAAAGGAAAGGCTGCACAGTTCTTTTTAAGGATAATAAAAATCTTCTGTGTATATTTTACTGGTTGCAATGCCAGGACAAAAACTGTAACTTAACATTGCTAATGGATTTGTTGAGACAGCATGTCAAGATCATTGCTCAAGTTTGGTCCAGAAGAACCGCAGGGATCCAGAGCAAATTCCTTCCTGGTTAACTATGTTAGGAATGTTTCAGTCCTGCTTCAGTTTGGCTTCTGGAGAGCTTTCAATGGGTCTTGAGTTGTTATGAGTGATGATTTAGCACCACCGTGAGGCTGTATCCAGTCACTGCATATGGCTGTTGGACTCTGAAATATATAGGGAAGATGATCTGCCCTTTTGCTTGCAGCTTTAAACATCAAGATGAAAATAGTTCTTTGTAATTTTCTTGGTATGGAAGGCTATGATGCATTAATATCTTGTATTAAGGTGATAATAGTGCTTAACTGCATTTGATAGCAATTATTGCTATCATGATGGAACTCAAAAGGTGGATAAAGTCAGCATTGCATTTTTATTATTTATTTATTTATTTATTTAGCGTTGCGTTTTTAAATTCAACTAAAATAATTCTTGGGATATTAGTGAATTGTTCTTTATCTTTTATCTAAAGTCATACTTTATGTTGCTGGTAGGATATTTTGCAAAGACAACAATTTAAAAACAAAACAAAACTTTGACATTTCATGCCCCCTTGCAACATGTCGGGCAGAGTGCTAAGGGGTTTGTTCACTTAATACATCACTCCATTTAATTCTCAAGAAAAAAATTCCTCCTTGATGCAGACACTGTTATATTCTCATTTTATAAATGAGGAGAGACAGAGTGAAGTTAGTAATTTACTCAAGGATATGGAACTTAAACTTTGGGCTCAGTTTAAAATTCCTCTTTTTAGTTACAAAAACTTGAATAAGTCACTTAAAGCTTACTGTTTGAGTCTTCCAGTCTTTAAAATGAGATGTTAATTATATTTGTCATGCCTTTACACAGATTGTTATATGAAACTACAAAGAGCAAAGGGCTCATTGTAAATCTAAAGGCTACATAAATATTAGTTTTATTATTATTGTGACTTTTCCTATGAATCCAGGGAATTTGCATCATATATACTAGAAATAACTAGGGTAAGAACTTTAATTCTTCCCCTAAGTAGCATTGTGACCTTGGAAATGTAATCTTGCAAGCCTCAGTTTTAAAAAATAAATATTAATAAACGAATAGAATTGAATGACTTATAAATACTTACCTGTTCTGAAATTTTATGAGAAGCTAACTAGGAGGAATAACTAAGAAAAGCACCCATTTCTTTGTACAATATTCCTTGGCATATATCACTTCAACATGGCTGGCTTTGTATTCCATGGAACTTTGGGTAAACTCAAGTTCCCCTTAGAAGATCGTAATGGTAAGTGAACATGAGGCTGTGACATTAACAAGCCTGGAGGTATGAACCATTCATGCTGCATTCCTAGCACTGTAATATGACAAGAGCCAGACATCCTAGAGAATTTGGGGCCTGGCTAGAGTTTATAAGAGGCCAGGAGACCAGGGCCAGTGGTGACAGTAAACAAGTGAGTTATCCAGTAGAAATTAGATATGGATTAGCCTGAATTTATGGTAAATAAGGTCAGCTAAATGAAGCAGATTAAAAACATTTGCCTTGGCAGACTTGTCACTGTGATGTCTTAAAATTACCCATTAAGCACTAAGGCTTGTGCTCTGTTCAGGCAATATGGGGGAAAATCATTTCAAAAGTGTGGGTTCTGTTTCAAGGTCACTCATGATGTCAGACCATGTCTGAGGTTATAGAATTTTCTGTCTCAGAATGGTTGGCTTGAATTTTGCATGGTGATTAAGCAACTTTATCCAGGAAAGGTGCTGCCTTTAATATCAGGTTCATATGCTTTCCATTCTCAGGTCGATGAGGCTCCGTGCATTACTTTTTAGGAAGCCCAGTGACTTTACTATTTGCCTTCATGTTTTATCTAGGAATAAAGGAAGTCGTATTTTCTTTTTTTAGTGCTTTAAGAAAATCTAAGTGGAAAGGAGTCATTTATAGGTGACACTCATATTTTTTTATTTGTCTGGAGACTATTTAGTACGACTTGCTTGAGAAAGGTGTGTGTGTGTGATGGAGGGAGTCATAATTGGGGATCTAATACTCTTTCTTTTCTTTCTACCTGAGCCCCAAAATAAAGGTGACAAGTTGAATTAACAAAAATACTTTTGCTTTTGATTTATTTTCTATAGCATAGAGAAGACTACTGGTATTCTTTTAAAGTAAAGTTTCAGGCCAGGCACGGTGGCTCACAGCTGTAATCTCAGCACTTCGTAGGCTGAGGCAGGTGATCACTTGAGGTCAGGAGTTCAAAACCAGCCTGGCCAACATGGTGAAACCCTATCTCTACTAAAAATATAAAAATTAGCTGGGTGTGGTGGTGGGTGCCTGTAATCCCAGATACTCAGGAGGCAAAGGCAGGAGAATTGCCTGAACCTGGGAGGCGGAGGTTGCAGTGAGCCGAGATTGTGCTATTGCGGTCCAGCCTGGGTGACAGAATGAGACTCCAGCTCAATAAATAAAGTTTCAGGCTGGATGCTGTAGTGCAGTAGTTATTATATTCACCTCACAAAGTTTCATTAAAGCTATTTTCCTTATCCTTATTACATCTGAAGTTCTGTATTGTTTGGTGCATGCCATTGTATTTAAAAGACTATTGACCAGAATCTTCTTAGTAGGATACAGGGTCCATGAAAAATCATATTGTTCCCATTTCACTCTCTAGACGCACTTTTATACAAGGGAAACATGGCTGGGAAGAACTCCGAGAGCTACCTTGCCCATGATACCAAAAGGATGAATATTCAGAAAAGTAGTAGATGGAACTCCATAGTAAAGGAAAAGATACATTCATAGTAAGAGATTTCTGGAGGAATGCATGTTAATGGGTGAGGGCGTTCTTTGGTGCTGGATGGTTGTGAAGCATGGTGACTACAAATGCAGGCTCTGGAGCCATATTGTGTAAACCATGTCCCAGCTTATCACCTGTGTTACTCTTATCACCTGTGCTGTTGTAAGCAGGTGACTTGACCTCTCTGTGCTCCAGTTTCCTCCTGCAAAGGAGAATTAAAAATCGTATCTGCCACAGAGTCATGATAAAATGCCTTAATATATGTAAAGAGCTCAGAATAGTACCTGGCATGTAGTAAGCACTCAATAAATGTTAGCTCTTGTGGTTGTTATTGTTGTTCTTATTATTACTACTGTGGGAGGGGAGGGGTCAGGTCTTAGCAGCTCCTTGTATAGAGATGGCTGGTCTTTTGACATCAAATGCCACCACCCTGTTTTCTCCTCCTACCTTCAGCCACCTTGGTTATTATGAAGCTTCAGCCTCCTATACAACTCTCACCTACAATGGTTAAGGGCACCCTTCCCCCTTCATGGGACCTACGATGCCCACCCCAGGTTCCTGCACCCTCTTCTCTGTAAGAGTCTGGGCTTCTTGCCTTGTTAGATGATTCTTGTATTGTATTAGAGATAATTCTCCTCTAAGTGGCCCAATAATTTTAATTAATGTACTTCTTTGACATCTTAGGAAGTTTATGTAGGGAAATTTATGCTATGAGTGTGTGTTCAGACAAATACAAACAACATTCTAATTTATAATATTGTCACATAACAACCTTATAAATAATATATACTTATTTATTTATAATTGGTATTTATACATACATTCGTTCCTCAGTATCCACGGGGGATTTGTTCCAAGATCCCCTGTGGATACCAAAATTAATGATGCTCAAGTTCCTTATGTAAAATGGTATAGTATTTGCATATAACCTACACACCCTAGTGTGTACTTTAACTCATCTGTAGATTACTTATACTGTATAATGTAAATGCTATGTAGATAGTTGTTATACTGTATTGTTTAAAGAATAATGACAAGAAGAAAAAGTCTATATGTGTTCAGTACAGATGTCACCATCTATTTTTTAAAAAAATATTTTCAATCCAAGCTTGGTTGAATTTATAGATGTAGAACCCACAGATATGGAGGCCTGACTATATTTATAGTACATATTTATGATTATATGCTTATAAATAATAATTCTTACAGCACTCTTTAACTAGAGGGAGATTCATTACAGTGTATTAAGGGATGAAAAAGGAAGGGCCCGTAAGAGGTTTTGAACTGTCCCTCAAACCCCTGACTGCCAATTATTCAAAGATTAAGAAAGTATGTTGGAAAGGCAGTAATAGATTGGGATGATTTGTTGGGAGAGGAGCATTTGAGCTTGATCTTGAAGAACAGATATAGTGAATGGAGTAGAAGGCATTGGGGGAGTATGTAGAAGACTCCAAAGATATCAGTTCCCTGTCTAACTGGAAGAGAGGTGAGTTGTCTGAACATCTCAGGCTTTGGAGGAAGTACCGTATACAAGAACTTCAGATGTTAACAGTCAGAAGCATGAAAAATCATTCAGCTCAATGCCCTCATTTTACAAGTAGAATCTATCTCTCCCGAGCCACAGTACTTCCTGTTAGAACATCCTGTCTCCTGGTTATTACCAGATCTTGCAAGCTTGTCACAAAGGGGCAGCAAATACTTTCTTTCCCAAGATCAAAACTAAATGTTCCCAGTGCTCTGCAGCTGTTGACTCCTTATCTTTCTATCCTTGAGAGACTTTGTGGAGATCTCGCTTCTCTGAATTCTGTTTATGTTTTAAGAGTTTCATAGTTGACTTTGAGGCACAGCCAGTGTCAGAATCACTGAGACAAGACAACAGAATGAAGGACAGAGTGAAGAAAGTTGAGTGCATTGCACTCTTGGGCTTCATAATGTGGATGATACAAGTGGCTCTTCCCTTTACATACTGTTCTAGGTTATCTCATCTATGCCCATGGTCTTCAGTACACTCTATATGTTGCTTTCTCTGACGATCTTGCACTAGAGTTCCAGGCTTTAACAACTAGCTGTCTTATTAGATGCTTCAACTGAGTAAGTTTAGAAACCAAATTCATGATACATAATATCATGTTCATGATCTTCCTGCAAACTATTTCCCTCTTGGAATTTTTTATTTCCTCTTTCAGGGAATGGTACTTCCAACTAAAACAGAAAGTTGGCAGTCATCCCAGATTCTAACATCTTTCTCATCATCTATCAAATCCAATTAGTCCTGTTCATTCTTCCTTTGAGTACTCTCTATAACCTAGCAGGTTCTCTCTATGTTGACTGAGCTGCGTTAGTTTAGCCTCATCACTCACTCCTTCAGAGTGCTGCAGCAGCCTTTAAACTGGCTTCTCTGCTCTCAGCCATACAATTGGCAGCCAGAGTGACTCTTCTAGGAAGCCAATCAGATTCTCTCACTCCCTGCATCAAAACTTAATGACCATTCCATTGTCTTCAGGATAAAATACAAACTCCAGAGCATGTTGTATGTGGCCTAGCTCCTGGCCAGACTGCAACTTCATTTCTTAGTGTTTCCTATTTGTCTCTAGAGTGTTAGTTAGCCAGGCTCAGCTACTTAGAGTTCTCAGAATAAGCTGTTCTCTCTTGGACTTCATTTTAGGAATGCCATTCTCTGCTCCTCTTACTCCCCTCTATTCTTTTTCTGAATCACTGACGCTTATCTGTCAGGGCCTAACTTCCTGTGATTTCCTCCAGGAAGTCCCCCTTGATGCCCAAAGGGTGAATTAAATGTCTTTTCAATGGCTCCTGAGCACTTGAGATGATCTGCAGCAAGAGGTTCTCACAGTATGGTCTAGGCATCTCTAAGGGCTCTCAAGACCCTTTCAGGGGGTCCACAAGGTCAAAGCTATTTTCATATCAATACTAAATGTTATTTGCCTTTTCTCTCTCATTCTGTGTGTAGCAGAGTTTTCAGAAGCTCGATAACGTGATATTGTAATAGATTAAATGCAGAAGTAGAAATAGAAATCCAGCCGTAGTCTATTAAGCCAGACATTCATAGATTTGCATACAGCTAAAACAATGCCATTCTTTTCACTATTTTCAAAAACATAGTTCTTTTAAATAATAATATATTTATGTTAATATATATTATTGTTTTTAGTTAGTTAATACACATTTTTAAATTGCTAAAATAAATATTGATAAAGCCCAGAGAAGTAAAAGCTTTCTGGGGTTCTCAATAATTCTTAATAGGAGGCTAAAGATTAAAAGTTTGAGAACCATGAATCTGCATTATCATATATCTCACATTTCACAGTTCTCTGAACTCTTTAAGAGAAGAATCTGGGTTATGTATATATGACTGCCAAGGACCTAGTACACTTTCTGATACATAGTAAATTCTCAATAAATGTTTTTTGAATAAACAACTAAAATACACAGATGCATGTGCACTCATACACATGGAGTTTGAACCAAAAAAAGTCAATTTAATCCTTACCTCAGCTGGCCTAATGCTATCCAATAGTGTAGTACTCAATTGGCTAAGCCAATAGTACTCTGAAGTTTTACATTATTCTTAAAAACTCTAGTTCTGTCCCCCCCCCTTTTTTTTGGCCTCTAGAAATCTTTTCTAAAAGATGTCTATGAAAACTTTAAAAATGAATAATTAGATCTCTTTATTTGATTATATAACACGTAAGTTCTTCTAGCTCAGCTATCTACTGGTGAGTGAATGTTATCTGTCAAGTACTTAACCTTTTTTTTTTCCTTAGAGACAGAGTCTTGCTCTGTCACCAGGCTAGAGTGCAGTAGTGAATCATAGCTTCTGCAGCCTGAAACTCCTGGGCTCAAGCAATCCTTCCACCTCAGCTTCCTGAGTAGTTGGACTACAGGTGCACACCACCATGCCCAACAAATGTTTTATTTTTTGTAGAAATGGGGTCTCGCTATATTCCCCAGGCTGGACTCAAGCTCCTAGACTCGAATGATCCTCCTGCTTTGACCTCCCAGAGTGCTGGGATGACAGGCATGAGCTACTGTGCCCGGCCTATTTATCTTTTCTGAGCATTAGATTCCTCATCTGTAAAATGGAGGGAGCTTTGAACTAGATGAATTCTAAGAGCCTTTTGAAAATTGGGTCTGTACTTCTAATCTCTGTGGGAGCTCTTCTTTTTCCTTCACCCCTTTCCAAGCAGATGTGTTTAGATAATACTGTTTTCTGTCTTCTTGGTTCTCATGACAGTACACTGGTTGAGTTGTCACCATTTACTGACTTGCCACCCTGAAGCTCTCTGGTAGAAAGTTGGCCATAGCATTTTCTTGCTCATTCAGTACAATAAACTTTACACATGGAATTCCAATATTTTTCTAAAAATAATAACTTTTTTATTACTGAATACTATCTTTGTTATATGTTCCCTGGAGGAAATTTAGAATATTTAGATAACAACTCAACAATCACATGTAATCTTTTGAATAATCTTAGTATTCTACAAATACTACCATCAAGCCACATGCACTCTTGTTACAGATACCTGATTTGCAGGGAGTTCTTACTAATCAGGAAAGCATTTAGAGCTAATCTAAACAAAGAATAAAACATTTTCAGGTCTGTACTTCAGCGTCAAGTAGTCAGCCCTTTTCACTAAAACTTTACAGACATGTCCAGAAATGTTGAATTAAAGTGATTGACTAGCCCTAACAAGGCTGGAGGAGACTTTGAACTGTAGAAAAAAGAAAGAAAGACTGAGAAAATGGAAAAAAGAGAAGTAGGGGAATAGAGGAGAGAAGTGGGGAACAAGGGAGAGGAGGGGCTGGAGAAGAGAGAAGACAAAAAAGAGGCAAAAAAGAAGCAATAGTCAAGGAAGAGAGAAAAGAAAGGCTGAAAAGAGAGCACAGAGTATAGGAAGAATGATCTAAAATAGGGCTCTGATAGGAAGGATTGAGCTATGCGACAAGAGCTGGGGTTCTCACAGAAGCTTGGAAAATAGGAGTGAACAACAGAGAATGTGCCTGCCCTTTGTTTTCTCTCTGTGGATGTTGTCGGAACAAATCTGGTTAGAGAGAGAATATAGCACAGTAGTCCAGAGCTTAGACTCTGGAACAAAACTATTTAATAACCATTTAATATCTATATGACCTTAAATAAATTACATAACTTCTCTAGGCCTTGACCTCTTCCTCTCTACAATAGGGAAATGTGACTATTCAATAACTTCACAAGTTATTAGAATGGCTGGTAGATAGTACCTAAATGTTAAGTATTGTTAATTATAACACTAGATATAAAAAACTTACAATTAAACCATTAAACTCTCATAATCCTAAATTCTGAGTTTTGAGTATCTCAGGTCCTCATTTGAGACTTAAAGGCAGATAAAGATGATCTGATATGCTTATCCAGAGCCTCTGGAGGATTGGGGGTGATTGAGGCGAGGAAGTCGGCAAAGCTTTGGGGCTTTCTTTCACCTGAGTGAGAGGTCCCCAGCTTCATATCTGACAGTGTTTGGAGCTTGTAAGTGTTTGATCTTGCCTGTGCTTCAGTTCCCCCCCTATAAAATGGAGAGTGCAGGAATATTGTCGTAGGGTTGTCGTAGGATTATGTAAGTGCTTGGTAAGTGTTCAGTTAATGTTAACCTATTGCTTGTTCCAGTTTATTCCCATTTTTTTATTCATAACTATTTTTATTAGACTTTGATAATATGAATTCTAATCTTGTTTTGCCCTTAGAGTGATTGATAATTTTTTTTTCATAAACCATAGGGAGCAATTGAACTCAAAATTTCTAATTTGATAGATGAAACCCTTTCCCATCATGAGAGTTAGGAATCTTTCTGGGTTCTTCTTTTCCCAGTTGAAACCACTGTGAATAAATAGTATTTGGATAAATTGTGGATTAAGTATGATATTCTTTCTACATGATGCTGAGTTCAGAATAGAACTTCCCACCTGGATAGCTTTAGATAATACCATTCCATTCCTTTTTTTTTTTTTCTCTCTCTCTCTTTCCCACTGACAGTGTTTACCTTTATTCTGGAACAATTTTATCAGGAATATTTTTATATTCTAAAGCCATCTCATTCAACCGTTAGAAAAGAAGCTAAATATTTCACAAGACATTTCAGTATTTGAGTTTTCTTTTGGTGGCATCAGAGTCAACACTGACTGAAACCATTTTATTTTCTCTTCAATCTTTGTTCTGAAAGCATACACTCTCTCTCCTCTCTGTCAATTACTTGTACAGTGTTGGATTTTCTAGGTAGGAATGTGGATATGTAAGTAGAATCCAAAGCACGACTTTTAACTGACTAGCACTTTGTCTTGAGCCTCTGGGTCTCGGTGGCACATTAAGTATAAGTGTATAGTTGGTTGGGAAAGGTAAATTGCATTTGAGTGCTGATGTGCAAAAATCTAAATCTAGTCATTTTATATAGAAACTGTGTATAAAGAATTATGTGAAAAAATGGAAGATTAAATATATATGTTGGTAAATATGTATGTAAAAATCGCAATGCATAATTTTGCTTCTAAATAAAGTTCTAATGTTACTTAGTTTTCTAAATAAAGCTCTAATTTTACTTACCTTATTTAGAACCTAAACAAACCTTTACTGTGGATAAGAGGATCATGATGTCCTTTAGCTGTTACTTTTTGGTAGCCCCACTGATGATGTAAAGATAGGCTCCAAATAATGTGGCATGTTAAGTCAGATTATTCTGAAACTTGTGACAATTAGTAGAGAAACGTGATCCCCGCCAGATCCACTAGATGAGTAGCGGGTGGTGAGATTCTTGCTTTCAGCTCCCGTCATCCTGCCTCGTTGATGACGTGAGGTGGAAGCCATGTCTCCCTCTTCTAAATGCCCAGAGCAGTTGCTGCCACCCCTATATGGTGACTGTGTGGGGACTTTAAAAATCTATCTCATTGCCAGCACCTAGTAAGTGCTGTAGACTTAGTGAATAATAAAAAACTGTTGAGTCAATGAGATCAAAGATCAGATTGGAACTTACTAATTGGGAATGTTTTTTTAAAAAATCATTTATCAAGCCCTTGTGTTACATCAGGCTTTAAACTGTGTTTTTCTTATAGTCCTCATATAACCCCACAATGAATGTTATAGTTCCTATCTTAAAGATGAAGAAACTAAGGTTCAGAGACATTAAGATGTTCATTTAGTTTATACCTAAACTAAATGAATCAAATTCAGTTTTGTCTGGCTGTAGCAATGGTTCTCTTAACATTGTCCACACTAGCTTGTGATAAGTACTTTTCCCCTCTATACCCTCCCATGCCCCCAAAATTAACCCTCATTTAAGTGTTATCTTCTTCTAATTTCTGCCAGGGGCATAGTCAAGCTGTTAAATCAGCTGACCGTTCATGATTTCATGTGGCGCCAAAGAGGCTCTCTGGATTCATAGTTTGCTACCTTCTAGCTGTAGGGTATTGGGCAGATTTTGTTACCTCTTGGGCCGTACTTTTCTCATCTGTAAAATGGGGATGACTATAGTACTTACCTCACAGGGCCATTATGAGACTTAATGATCTATTTGTACAAAATACTTAAACCAGGTTCTGGCACATAGTGAGTACCATCTGAGGGTTATTTGTTTCAGCTAGAATTGTCCAGATGAGAGCATTATAGTTTAAAAGATTGAACAGCAGATCCTTTTTTTTTTTTTAATATAGTGAAATAGTCCAGGCGCAGTGGCTCATGCCTATAATACCTTTGCTTTCTTTTCTTTGGGAGGCCGAGGTGGAAGGAATACTTGAGGCCGGGAGTTTGAGACCAGCCTGTGCAACATAGTGAGACCCTGTCTCTACAAAAATAAAAATAATTATCTGGGTGTGATGGCGTGCACCTGTAGTCCCAGCTACTCACGTAGCTGAGGTAGGAGAATTCCTTGAACCCAGGAGTCCGAGGCTACAGTGATCTATGATTGTGCCACTATACTTTAGCCTTATCTCTAGAGAGACCCTGTCTCTAAAAATAAATGAATAAATAAATAAGTACATAAAATATAGTGAAAGTTGTTCACTTTTTTGATACTCTTCAGCATGTAGAAGCAGGTAACTTGATCTAGACTGGATCAGACATCACACCTGATTTCTCTGTCCACTAATAAATATGAATTACGCTGAGGATAAATACACACACATTCACATACACTTCCAAACAGCAAATACCAAAAGGAATTAGCAGTTCAGGAGTGTGGCTCAACTGCCTTCTGAGAACTGGGGGCCATCTCCTTTGTGATTAAACCAAGTCAAGCCCATCTGTAACTGAGCACTGGTAGAATGGGCTCACTCAAGCATGTAACACCCTTAAATTTTTTATTTAAATTTTTTGTGCATTAGAAATGAACTTTACAGTAATCTTTGCTTTCTAAAAATAAATGTGTTTCTCGTTAAGCATTTAGTGTCTTCACAAATCCTGTTTCAGAAAAACAACAGAAAATAGTGAATGCGAAGGGTAAAAGACTTAGTACTCAGAGAATTTTATCTCAGTGCCAAGACTTTAAAACTGGGAGTAAATACTATTTCTTTATTACCTGGGTCTGATCATTTGTCTGCAGGAACACTTTCTAGAGGGTAGTGTGGTACTGTGGGAGGAATAGACTTTGGAGTGAAATCCATGTTCAAATCCCAAGTCAGTTACCTTCTCTGATTTTCAGTTTCCTCATTTGTAAAATGACCATAATCAACAGAATCTTGAAGAGTTGTCGTGACAACACAGCATCTACTTCCTGCTGTATACTTCCCCTTTCCTCTTGTAGAGACAGAGTTTTCCAGTTCATTTTACTGTGTAATTATGCAATCCCATTTAAAAATCACCCCTAGACTTTCAATTCCGCAAGGCAGGGACCATATCTTATTTTTTCCACTGTGGTTGTTCTCTGGCTCCATATATGGCACAAGGAAGGACCTCCTTTTTGTTCTAGCTGCATATGACAGCCTTGCCAGAGGGCAAAGGTAACCACCCAGTTAGTTTATATTTAACCAAACAAGGCTTGTTGTAGAGGAGAAAGGGCTAGGAAAAGAAATAATGAGTATTCTTAACTTGTTGTGAGAGTATCACTTTGCAAGATTTGACTGTAAATGTTCACTGTGAAAATAATCTTCAAATTATTTTAGCCAGCCAAAGCCTCTAGCAAATTATTTTTCACAAACCAGTAAGTATACATTTGCATGTATTTTAACTGTGCTTCTTAGTTTTTAAGGAGATTGATGTTTTAGAAAGTTTAAAAGTAAGTTTTTGCTCTCACAAAGGAACTTTCAAAATGCAAGTGATTTGAAAGTAGGAGGTATGCTGACAACTAGTAGTAGGAGGGCAACCACTGTTCCATTTTCTCCCAAGTTTGATGACCAGGATTTCTTCTGGGGGTTGAATCCTGGCGTGGTGCCAAACAAGGGTTTACACTCTCAGAGCCAGTATAAAATAGGAGTATGACAAAGATTCACTCAGAAGGAAACCATTAATCCATGAGAGTGGACAGGAGGGCAGGATCCTGTGGACTGGGTCACCCTCCCCTTCCATGTGCTCCTGGACAACTTGTCAGGGAGGCAAAGAAAAGTAATGGAAGAAGAAACAGAAAGGGACAATAAGGACACTGGTAGAAAATAACAAGAAAGACACTGAACAGATACAGTGGCAGAGTTTGAACAATGAAGGCTAAAATGCAGCCGTTCAAAGGTTTGTAATTCAGCCTGTAGCAGAGAGTAGAATATGCATAAAATGTACTTTTAATGTAGTGCAGTGGTGGCATTGGATTATGAAGAAAATCTGATTTTCATAGTCCTCTTTGGCTTTCCAGAGAAGTGAATGTGAACTCAGAATATTAGAAACACACACAGGCCAGTACTGAGAATGAGAACAAACTTGGATACAGACAGAATTCTGATACAGATATAATAATTTCACAATATCCAGGAGAGTGTCCCAACTCTTTATTGTAAAATTCATTTTTGACGATTCAAATTTCTTGAATTCAGGGCTTAGACATGCTTTATGTTCCGCTGAAATTGTTGCTACGGTGATATTTACCTTATCTTTATACTTTCAACAATGTCTAGCAGTGTGCTTTTTTGCACATGGAAGGTACTTAATAAATATTTGTTAAATAAATGAATAAATGATCAATATTTGTTGCATTAGGATTTGATCTGTGTTTCAAAATAATTTTTTAAATATTTTTCTCCATTTTCCTGTGTTAGCCTTATTATCTTTCATTCACACCACAAAGATGCCAGCAGAACTTCTGAAAATAGACATCAAATATTTGTTGTATGTGTTCAAATGTGAATATACCTGCACATCCACATGGTCTGTATATAGAGTGGCACTTTCTTGGTCTTTCTGAGAACATCTCATGATGGGGGAGAGTACCTAGTACACTTCCCACTATACACAGAAACCTGGTGAGAGTACACAGATATAGGGGGCTGAGTGAGCTGGAAAAACAGCAGATGATAAAGGTATCATGAATTGAATGGACTCCAGTTTTGCTTGCTTTCATGATTTCTATTTATATTCTTGAGGCTACACTTACAAGCAGGAAAGGAGGTAGAAAGCTAGATCTCCCTAAAGGGAAGGAATGCTTAGCTTTTATTGTAAGTTAGGAACCCTGGGATTTCTCAGGTTTCTATTGTGAGTGATGAAACTTTTTAGTATTGGCAAGAAAAGAGGAAATGTACAACAAATAAAAAGTTGTGAGGATGGGATATAATTCAGAAGAAACCCAGAGAGAATCCTTGAGAAGACTCCTGTTTCCCCTATATCACACAGCTTAGTTTTGCTATCTGTCTGGGATACACAGAGGTGTCATCCGGAAATGTTCACCTAGGACCAATGGGTTTTATCTAATCTGCATCTCACAGATTTCAGCTAACTGTGTAATCATGGTTCTGTTAGGAAACCTGACATATTTTTTAATACTATTTGGCTAAGACTAACCTTTTATGATGAAGCAACCACGCATTCACATACACACACAGGTCATTTTTGTTTGTTTTTGAAGGGAAAGAAGATAATGAATATTTTATAACTAGTTACACTTCAAATAACGTCTTTCACTATTTATCTTCTTGGATTTAACTACTTGTTCCCTAAATAATGTACTTTTTGACTTAATTTTTTCCCCAAACCTATTTATATATACAGATATAACAACACAAGTCTAAATACAATAGTAAATACTATTTAATGCTATAAGTACTATAAAGTACTATTTTCATCTTCCATTTATAAACCATCTAAATTCTGCTTTTCTGATTAGCATCCACAGATGACAAACAATATCTCTGTAAATCCATCTGGTCAGCAAATGGTCTCTTAATTTTTTACCAAAACTTTAATTATGAGAGTATCAAGAATTAGGACTAGAGTTCTAACAGACTCTGCCCTTACTTCTGCTCACAGATTTACTGTACACATCTGAAGGAATCTATGGTAAACGTCAAGTCAGATATGAATTTGTAAAATATTCTGAGCCCTAGGTAGTCTATAAGACAAAGGAGCTTGAGGAATAACACTTTGAACAGGTGGGACACTCTACTGAGAAGACTGAGCTTGAATAAGTGTAACTTCTACATTAGAAGAGTCAAGTATTTGGGGGAAATGAAAAGCAAAGTAACTCTCAAATTTATGCAAATTCAAGAAAGGAGAAAGAACAGACAAACTGATACCCTAAAGGTAAGAGAAGGGGCAAAATGAATGATCTTGCATGGATTCTTGGCATTTAGAAAGAGTTGCAATATAGAAAATTAGAAGAAAAAAAAAAAGGGTTGATTTTGGTAGATCACCAGAAAATTCATTTAGTAAGGAAATGCCTTGAATGAAATTCATGAAACCTTCTCTGTTGGACATATTTTCACCTCACATGGAAGAAAATCTTCTGAGTGATGACCAATGGAAATCTCAGTGATATTATCAATCAGTTTAGGGTCGGAGTCTAGGATTGGAGGCATGTTAAACTACCTTATAGTTCCCAGCTCAGCCAATTGCAACTGTATAGGTCTCAGTTTGTGATTGAGATGTCTCTAAGATGATATTTCTCATTAGTTTTATCAAATCTAACTGATTGGGATAGATTTGCAAAATAACATAAATGAGAAATCTTGCATTTGTGAAATCTGGTTGTGGTAAGTATCCCTGGGTGTGATTGTCCTTGGAGACTTGGTACAGTAGAGAGTTTTTCAATAGGAAAAGCTTTTGGAAGCATGTATGAATCTGGGAAACCATATCATATACCACTGTGTGGGATGATAGACAGAGCTCTGTCTACACAGGCTGACAACACACCAGAGCATGGCAGGACAGTGTAATCTGACTCTATGGGACTCTATGCCCACATCTCTGCTTTGGCCCCTTCTAATGGACTATTTGTGTTTCTGTGTGTTATTTGTCTTTTTATTTACCATTATCCACAATTCCGTTTTCTTTTTTTCTCATAATGTTTTTGAGGTAATTTAATGCTTGAATTAAAGGGTTATGAATCTTAAAATGTTATCTAGGAAAAACCTTAATGGCAAAAACCTAGCTTGTGAGAAGCATAAAGAATATATACTTTTACCTCTTTCCACTTCAGTGTCAGAACATTCTCAGTTGAGCATTACAAATATTAATCAAGATTATTTAAAAGGCTAATCTGAAGAATGGGTTAAATTTAATAGGGAAATGACATCCCAATTCATTCCTAAATATCTGTGGCAGCCTGCACTTGCTCCTTATGACCTCCAGGTGGTGCTGTTTACCCAGACATGGAAAGCAGGAGCCCAGACCCATTTCTTTCTCTTAGGTTTGCAGTTGGGCTTTCATATTTTCAAAATATTTTCTGTTTCTACAGATGTATCCTTTTAAATGGCCAATAAAATTTTATAACCACTATTTGAAAAATTGCAAGATTATTGTGATTTGTGCTTCCTAGCCAAGCATATATCTTTACGTCAGTACATACCTGGAGTCAAGTGTTTATGTTTGTTCATTGGTCTCATTCTTCTATGCTTCCTTCCCTCTTAGCACACAGGCTCAGACACAGATGTTTGGGCTGTGGACAAAACTTGTCCAAGGACATTTAAATACTTATGTAATTTTAAAATATATTTCTAGTTCAGCTATGGCAACTGAACCCCATAGGCTTCTGAATAAAGAACTACCATCTTTACGGGAATGCTTTTATCCCTAAGGCCAATGAGCGTTCCTAGCAGACCTGACCTGATTTTTTGACAGGGGGATGGTTGTCAGACACCAGAAATGTTTTGATATTTTGAGGTCACCAATACAGTGACACCCCACAATCCAGTCCAAGTTCCTCAGAAAAGTGATCCTAGAAAAAAACTGAAAGGAAAGCGTTGACAATTTCTTTCTCATTTTGATAGACTTCATGGCTAGGAATAGTGGAAATCCCATCACAGCAAAGATGAAACTAGAATCAGAGTGTGGTGGGATGAATTTCATCATGGATAAAGTTTGGAACTTTTAATATTGGCTTTTTACAGAATAACCAACTAACACACCTTTCTTGCCCCTTTTTTCTCCTTTTCTTTCCTCTCACAAGGGGTTTGTAAACAAGCTGGATGAATTCATTCAATGGTTAAATGAAGCCATGGAAACTACAGAGAATTGGACTCCCCCTAAAGCGGAGATGGATGGCCTTAAACTGTATCTGGAGACACACTTGGTAGGCGAGATTATGTTGTTCTTGCTGTCAATAATCAAAGGATTTAATGTGCTGCTTGTTTGTTTATGAGGAATATCAATTTTATTTATCAAAGGTTACTATATGCCTATGAAACCAAGTTTTAATGGGTTACAGAAGCTGAAAATTTACAGACATTTCAAGTAATACTATGAAATCTAAATCCTCTCTCTTTCAAGCTACCTTTTCAAAGCTTTTTCTGGAAGGATAAGTAATTATTTAAAAATACCTTAGAAAATTTTATTAGATCCTTGTTCTCTAAAGCAACTGAAGGTTTTCCCTTTCTTAAAAGCAAACAAATAAAAGAGATAATTTTTGATGCCCAGTCTAAGCTTTCTAGAATTCTCGTAAAATTAATTAACCTTTCATTATCAAGAGGGTCTACATTATCTTTTCTATACTGGGTTATTTTAATAAAATATTTAAAATGATGATCTCCATCATTTTTGCTGCTATGTGAGTTTTTCAACATATAATTAATACAACTGTCATTGCACTCATCCCTGTGCATAGAGAAAACCATGGAGGAGAGGTGGAAAACACTCAGATGAATTTGCTTCTGAATATGTTAAAAGCAAGAATTATAGACTAGGGGACATTCGTTGAACCTCATGAGGTTTTTACTGAATGCTTCAAATGGCGGATATCAATTATGAAGGGGTGGGAACCAAGTAGTGGAGTGTGATAAAGCATGAAGAAAAAGCACGTGTCATAGGAAATGAAAATTCAAGCTTTAAGGATCTCATCTTTATTCCTTTCACTGATAGCATAAAATTGACAAAGGCAATGAACATGAATCCTTGGGTACCCAACTGTGGGGTTGATTTTCTGCCCCTCTTACACACTCAGAATTTGGATTGAATAAACATTATGTGGGAGTCCTACACGTATGCAAGTCCGCAGGCTTCCAGAACTGTTGTCCTCTGTGATGTTAAGTGAGAGAGAGCGAAGGGAGAGATGGAGAGGGAGAAAAGAGGGGAAAGAGAGAATGTTTCCGTTTTTGGTGTTCGTGTTTTGCAGCATGTTTTATAAGAGAAAAACAGCCTCAAAATCCTACTGCTGCATGCAGATAGTCTTGGGGATGATAAAGAATGACAAAACTATGTGGTCTTAGGGGATGAGTGTGTTGCTTCTCTTTTTGGAGACCTGAGTCAATGACGTGTAAAAATGCCAGTGACCCTAACCACCTCTCTTGTACGTGGGTTCTTGCATACTGTCCTTAGTACTCATTTCCCTGTTGAGTAGAGTTTCAATTTTTTTTTAAAGAGGGCATTTCATAATAGCAAGATAAAGATATTCAGTGCTTTATAATGTAAATTGTATTAATTAGAATGTCAACTTTTCACTGGCATTGTTCTGACAGAAATTCTAATCTGTGTTTAAACAGGAGTATATGAACTTTATTTCACATTAAGTGTGCTGTCTTAATTTCTCTTGACTTAATATTTTATGGAAAACACACATTTAGTTTTTAAGGTCCCAGAGGGCACAAGGGCATAAAGAGCGCTTTAACTCTAGATTATTTATTGAAAGCCAGGCTAGGAGAGTGTGAACCCAAGGTTCCTTTTCCCCTTTGGAGGTTGAATGTTACGGCCCCTTTATAACCAATGAGCACTCTTTCTCAAATACAGTATTACAGGGTTTCTTACTTGGCATCCTTACATTGGCCTCTACCTCATTTTAGCCCAGTGCAGTTCACTAGAGTTTTTTGTGATGATGGAATATTCTATATTGCTCTGTCCTATATGGGGGCCACGAACTACATGTATCTGTTGTGCATTTGAAATGTGGTTAATGCAACTGAAGAAATGAATTTTTAATTTTAATTGACTTATGCTTAAATTTAAATTGCCACATGTGACTAGTGACTTCTGTATTCTCTCTAGCCGCACAAACTGCAGAGCTTTTTACAGGTGACCATAATGAACTGCAATATCTGTACCTGTCTCATATTGACATTTTCATCCCAAAATGTGGAAGTCATTATGCAGTTTGCTGTGGGTCACCAGTATAAAGATCCACAGCAAAGAGTCCTTCTTAAGACATTTATTTCTTAAAGAATAGTCTTGTTTCTGCCTAATGATCAACACTTTCTTGGATGGGTTTTCTCTACTGTCCCATGTCTGATTATATTCATTGGAATAGAGCTATCACAGGAACATCTTCCTTATTTCTGCTTTGCAAATAGTGAGGGACTCTGATCTCCAGACTTGTTGACTGAGTGTTAAATTACAGTCTCAAGTTTCACTTCCAAAATAATGAATAATAATGTCTAACAGTTACTGAAGACCTAATGTGTGTAGATTGCCACTGAACAATATTCTTAAAGTGCAATCAAGAGTCACTGTTCTACTGCATGCTTTGTCTGTCACTTTAGGTACAGCCTGTGGCTCAAATATCTTTCAAGCAAATTCTTAGTTTTTCTGTTTCCATATGAGTCTATATTGTCCTCCTGATCAGTATTGTCATTTTTTATTGTATTTCTTTACTGTCATGCTGAGTTAATATTGTTATTCTTTTCAATCTTCCCATAAAAGAGAATATATGAGTAAGCCTAGAGATTTATATTTCTTAGTTAACCCTGCATAAATCATTATTGCTTTTTAATGAGGGGGCAAGTGGTATTTGCAAGATTGGCCAGTAGTAGAGGTAGCTACATGAGTTTCTTTAAACATCTCTCTAGATTTTTTAATTTGACATTAAATCAACAGATACGCAAGCCTGTAGGGTCTGAGTCTCCCCGGGTTAATAATGTGTTAGACTAGCTGGCACCCTCCAATATTTATTATGAATAAAAATATAAAAATAATACGAAAAGTTTTATGTTCATATTGTGATACTTAATGATTTTCCATGATGGTAACTAAGGGTTTTCACCAACACAAATCAATTAAAGCTTTATAGTACCTTTATGAGAGATATGAAGGAGCTTTATTTTAACTGTAAGAAACACTGTGAAATTACGATGATACATCAATGATTTTCCATGATAATTAATCATCTGCTTGCAACCTGGCTGCTCCTTTCAAAAATACAATTCCTATCTTCCTAGAAAATGACATTTTCAGGAAAATGTCATTCTGGAAAGGTATTTTGCAAGTATTGAACATTCCCTCTTCTTTGAAACCCACTTTTAAGATAGAATTGTATAGGCATGTTCTTGGCCAGACTTTTCTCTCTCCCTTCTCTCAGCTCTGTCTTCTTCCTACCACAAAAAAACGAAACAAGCAACAACAACAAAAACCACAAAGCTTTATTGAGGTATAATTGACATACAATAAATGGCACATTTTAAAGTATAATGGTTCCTCTTATTCCAGGTGGTTATGTTCCAAGCCCCACAGTGGATGCCTAAAACCTTGGATAGTACCAAACCCCATGTATACTGTGTTTTTGATTTGGTAACCCACATGGCTACCAAGTGACTAATGGGCAGATAGCATATACAGCGTGGAGACGCTGTACAGAGGGATGATTCACGTTCCGGGTGTGACACAGCGAGATGGTGCAAGATTTCACTACACAACTCAGAATGGCATGCAATTTAAAACTTAATGAAATGTTCATGTCTGGAGCTTTGCATTTATATTTTCAGACCGTGGTTAACCACAGGTAACTGAAACTGAAGAAAGCAAAACCATACATAAAGGGAACTACTGTATACAATTTTATAAGTTTTGACAATCTGACAAATATATACATCCATGAAACAATCACTGCAATTAAGAGAGTGAACATACTTATCACCCAAAAGGTTCTTCATGACACTTTGTGATTCTTTCCTCCTACCCCTGGCCTCTCCTCCATCCCTAAGCAATCATTGATCTGTGTTATGACGCTATTAGGTTAGTTTGCATTTCCTAGAATTGTATATAAATTGAATAAAACATTTTTTTTCAGTTTGTCTTCTTTCATTCGGCATACTTATTTTGGGATATGTTATGTTGTTGCATGTGTCAATTATTCATTCCTTTGTATTGCTTAGAAGTAGTCTATTGTATGGATATACCAGAAGTTGTTCTATCCATTCATCTGTTGATGGACATTTAAGCCGTTTTCCCCATCTTTTTTTTTTTTTTCCTGCCTAAAGAAACAGAGTTACCAAAAGCTATATTTGAGTAGAAGCATAACAGAAGCATACTAAATAACTATCATAAATAGTTCTTTGGTAACTAGTTTTCCCTGCCCCCCCCCAAAGAGATTTTATATATAGTATCTTTAGAATTAGAATGCCTAAGAGTAAAGCAGCAGAGCAGGTCAGCACTTTCCCCCTCTAAAGATATTATTTCATATCCATTTGCTCCTGAAACAGTAACTCTGATCTCTCAAGTTGTTATGCATACCTAATTCATCAAATGTAATCATTCACAAGAAGACAAAGCAGCACTTCCTTTATGTGGAACCAATCAGCATATTCAGTAGGAATAAGTGAAGTCAAGCCAATACCAGACAGCTGTGCAAGATTTAGGAAAAATAATCAACCACAAAGGGCTGGCTTAAACTTAGGAAATATAGTTGCATAGACAGCAGCACCATGTTATTTTGGACACACATTAACCAACCACATAGAAACAAGATTCTTAGTTCAATTTGATAAATGAGGAATATGGGGGAAATGGTGACTGTGAACTAAATATATAACACAACCGTGAGTGTGAGTGCGAGGTGGTTATTTAGGCGGTAGGAATACGCGATGAATGAGCTTGGTTGCTTTCCTTCAGGGATTTTCAGTCTAAGAGAGGTAATGATAGATTATATGTAGTCATCTATAGACCCATAAATGACTAACGATTTTGATCAGTGAACTTTGTAGGATAAGCAGTCTTCTTAGAAGTACAGAGAACATTTTTATTGGTTCTTTCTGGAGGTAGGGAACATTCAAAGAGGTAATTTGACATAGACCTCAAAGGCTATATGTAATTTCGTTAGGGAAGGGAGGAGGTGAGATGGGAGGAAACTTTACAAGCATAGTAGGAGAGGTATGGTGAGCTCTGTGGTGTAGCAGAGACTAGTTGGAGTCTCACAGGTTGGGGTTGGGTGGTAAAGGAGGTTGAATGTCTTTTTAATGGATTAAACTTTTTTTCTGAGGGCAATGGGGACTCATTGAAGGTTTGTTTTTGTTTTTAAACAGGAGAATAACATTAATCAACCATAAATTTGATGGGAGTAGGGTCAGCTTGCATAGATTAACTGGATGAGGTTCATGGCTTAGTTGAGAGAACAACTCTGTGTGTGAAGGACAATGAATTTAGGTATAGTATTTGAAGGATATGCTGGTACAGGCAAGCTTTTATTAGTTTTTTGAATTGTGTTTAAATTAAAAGATTAAAGGCAGTAAAAAGTTAAAATCAACAGTAAATCCCCCTTTTACTCATGTTCCCATTGGTTCTCCTCCTTCGAGGCAACCAATGTTCCTTATTTCTTTATATCATTTCTGATTTATTTCAGGTATTTAAAAACAGGCCAGGGGAGGTGGCTAATGCCTGTAATCCTAGCAGGATTTGGGAGGCCAAGGCAGGCAGATAAATTATGTGAGACCAGGAGTTTGAGACTAACCTGGCCAATATGGTGAAACCTCGTCTCCACTCAAAACACAAAAATTAGCCAGGTGTAGTGGTGCATATCTGTAATCCCAGCTACTCAGGAGGCTGAGGCATGAAAATTTCTTGAACCTGGGAGGCAGAGGTTGCAGTGAGCTGAGATTGTGTCACTGCACTCCAGCCTGGGCGACTGAGCGAGACTGTCTCAAAAAACACAAACAAATATATGTACTTACCTTTGTTCCTGTAGTTTCTGTTAGTAATAATTCAAAATCAATAGAACTACTTCATCCTTTTGGATGGCTGCACAGTATTCCACTTATAAATAAGCCATAATTTACATAACCAGTTCTTTGTGATGGAAATTTAGTTTGTTTGCAGTCTTTTTCCATTATAATTGATGCTTTAGTGCATATTCTTGGAAATTCATCATGTTGAATAATATATCCTTAGAATAAATACCTTACATACGAAATTTCTGGATCAAGGTTAAGCACCTTTAAAATTTTAATGTATTACCAAACTGTCCTTGGTAGAGATTTTACCAGTTTTTACTCAATAATGCATGAGAATGCCTATTTCTGCACATTCTTGCTATCAGAGTATGTTATCACATTTGTTGAACTTTGGCCCTCTGATAGTTACAGATGGCATCTTACTGTAGTTCAGTTTGTATTTCTTGTATTTTAAGTGGCATTGAATATCTCTCCATGTTTTTAGGAGTCATCTGTATTTCCTTTTTAAGAACTATCTTCTCGTATTCTTAGCCTGTTTTTCTGTTGGTCATTGTTTTTTTGCTTCAGGATTTATATATATTGAGAAAATTAGTCTTTTTTCTGTGAATAGGAAATTTTTAAAAAGTATTCTGGGGTTCTGTTCTAAAGGCATATGGATATCTCAATAGTTTAAGGAATCAAGGGTTAGGCAGACATAGAGGGCCAGGCTAATAAGCATATAACAGGTTTCTACTGGGGGCAAAAGCATGTTTGGATTCCAATTCTGGAAAGATCAGTGTGTTCTAAGGAGTTTGCTCCCTTAGACTTGGAAGGAATAAGCTAAAGGTCAAGGTAGTTAGAATCGAATGAGTGGATTAAAAGATGTTGGAATAATGGGAGAAATGGTGGATCAGAGTTAGGTGGGGATAGGTAAGAATAGAGAAAAGGGAATAAATTCAAGAAAGAGGAACAGATTAGAGAGACATGTCAACAGTTCTCTTTTTGAGGCTCACTCTTTTCTAGTCAGAAATCTCATGACCAACATATTTTGCCTGTCCGAGTTTCCCCTAAGGCTATAGCACAGGATGCCCCACTGCTCTACAGCTGGGCAAGAGTTGAGTGTAGTGAAGGATGCAGAAATTGCTGAGAGCTTCTCTGTCTTCTTGTGCAGCAGGACCAAGACCCTAGGACCATTCTAGGGGTGAGTGAAACCAGGAAACATAACATTATAAGTAGCATGGAAAAGAGGGAGCAAATGTCATACAAGCACATTGAGTATCAGGGGTATGTGCTAAAGGTAGAAAGAACTGTCTTTCATATAACTTCTATAATTATGGAACTTTACTTAGAGAAAAACATTATACTCACTGAAAAAAATTTCAAATTGTGTTAAACAGCATAAAATTAAAGTAAAAAGTCTTATCCTCCCTTGGGTAACCAATGTAAATAGTTCTATATATTTTTGAACCTTTTTATGGAAAAATGCATATACTTTAAGGATTATTTAATTCATATTATACAAGCTGTTCAACAACTTGCTTTTTGTATCTAATATCACAGATATACTTCTATCAGTATATGAAGATCTGTTGCACATTTTAGCAGCTCCTTAATATTTTATTGTGTGGCTGTGCCATAATTTATTTAATCATTTATATGATGATGGACATTTAAACTGCCTTCTTATTTGTGCTTTTGCAAATAATACTCAATGAACTTTATTTTAGTATCAATTGAGAGTCTCCTCCTTGTCCCATTAGTGTCTGCCTACAGCAGCAACTCAGAGACTCTCTGTAATAAGTCTGTCACACTCCAGGGACAGCTTTTTCTCTAAGTCCTAAAAAATGAGTGGGGTTTGTGTGTGTGTGAGTTTTGAGGCCATGTTTATAGCAGTAGACTTTTAAAACACACCTTCCTGAACTTTGTTGATCCAAGATTGGTGCCTGCAATTTTAGGTGTCTGCCACATGGTGGCACAGGAGCACCAAATTCTCCAGACAGTGCTTACAGTCTTGGTATCCACGAAGGGTTTGAAAATGTTTCCTTATTGTGTCATCATACTAAATATGTATAAAAACAGATTAAATTTAATTATAAAGTGTCTAGCTTACAAATTCTAAAAAAAATACATGTTTTTATCATCTGTATTTCTTTAGATCTTCATGTTATATCATATTTCTGATTAAACAGCTTTCATTTGTCTCATAAGAAAAACCAGTATACTTCTTTTTTAAAAAAATATATATTTTATTGCACTTTAGGTTCTGGGGTACATGTGCAGAACATGCAAGACTGTTGCATAGGTACATACATGGCAATGTGGTTTGCTGCCTCCATCCCTCCCCCGCCCTATCACCTATATCTGGCATTTCTCCCCATGTTATCCCTCCCCAATCTCCTTACCCCTCACTGTCCCTCCTCTATACCCCTCCAACAGACCCCAGTGTGTGATGCTCCCCTCCCTGTGTGTCCATGTGTTCTTATTGTTCAACACCCGCCTGTGAGTAAGAACATGCAGTGTTGGATTTTCTGTTCTTGTGTCAGTTTGCTGAGAATGATGGAAAAACCAGTATACTTCTTACAGAATTTTTTAGTCAAACAATAAAATTTCCCCAAATACTTGCAGCTATGTTTCTCTTGCTTGCCCTCCCGTCTCTACCTCTGCTCCATTTTTCATTGCTTAGGAAGTGACAGGGTTTTCTTTTTCTCACTTCCTGGTGCCCATCTCTCCCAGCCTCTCCATAGGCAGCCATGGCCCCAGCAAGTTAGCTTCACAAGACCAGCAGCTGACATTTGCCTGTGCTGCTCAGCTAATGGGAGCAGTGGGTCAAACTTCAAAAGCATGAGCTGTGAGAGTTTGGTTGGCCTGCCCCACCTCCCTTAGCCTTGATGAGCAGGCTGGTGGCCTTACAAGGGCTTTGAAGTCCCATTTGCTTGTCCCCCTTGATTCCCACCAGTTTAAGGGTAGTTTCAGAGAGTTTAGTGGGAAGTGGCAACATTACTTCTCTTTGGGGGACTTGAAATACCATTCAACTCCCAGCCTTGAGTTTCTTCCTTTGGTGGCACAGGCATGGAAGGGTCTTTCAGAGATTTTAGCATGCAGGCATTTTGAGGTTGGCACATGGGAACAGTAAGGTAGGAGGCTCATTTTGGACATAAGGAAAGTCTTGGACTATATTCCTTTACTCATGTAACTCAAATTTTGTGCATCTAGGAGACAAATAATGTTGTCTTCCCTTTTCAGTTAAATAGAATTCGTGCACTGTTTAAAGCACCTGGGAATGTACTTCTGCCTGACTCAGTTTAAGGACTCTTGGGCCATGATACCCAGCAGTTATTGTTTTGAAAATTGTTAGTGCCCAGACATTTCACTAATTGATTACTTTATTTCTCTTTTTAGGAAATAATGACTGTTTTAAATTAGAATGCCAGGGAAACACTGCATTTATTAAGTACTTCCTATTTAGGGCAGTGTAATACTGAAGAGAAATTTTACAGGCAAGCCTTTCACTGTGAGGGTCCATGCCCAGGCTGAAGGACACTGTGTGTGGATGAGACTCACATAAACTGGGGTGTGGTCACCTACCATCTCTCTCCATGTGTAGATTCGTAAGCTTATCCTACTTCTCCACTGCATTACATGGAATTTTCTCTTGATGCTGTCACCTACTTGAGGGACGGCTTTTGTCTCTTTAGTGTCTCCCACAACTCCTAGCCTTGCACATGCATGATAGATATTAAAAATATCTGCTAAATAAATGAGTGAGCATTTATAAAAGCAGTGTTAGAATCATTGTAGGCAACAGATTCTAACTAATGTTCTAAATCATCAAGCAATAACTGAGCATGTCTGCAAGTTATTTCCTCTATGACTTACAAATCAAAATGGACTCATCACAGGGCTTTCTAGGTTTTGTCTGGTATATCTGTGACAAGAAAAACATCTATAGAGGGAAAAAATAGGAATGTTTTCTTCTGTTTCAGGATGCAATTCATTGCTTTTGGCAAAAAAAAAAAAAGGAAAATTAAAATGTAAACTCAGATATTTAAAAGTTATTTTTTTAATTTCACAGGTTAATGTTACTGTTTCAAAATATGAAGACAGTATGGCTAGACAGGATGTTAATGACTTGACATTACAACATTTATTAAATTTATTTTTAAAGTGGTTTGGTTCCCCCTCTCAAATGCATGAAGCATGTGGGAGTTGGAATAGATCTGCCCCAGGCTGCCAAACAAATTTTTAATGGAACTGGAGTCCTTCAGGGATTGTCCTAAATCCACATAATATTCTTAAGTCCTGGTGTTTGCACTGGGACCTGTATATTAGCAGATGTACGTGTGAATAATATGCTTATATCAATCCATCACTCTTGTGACTCACATCTGTAGGGACTGCTGCACATCAATTATTCCACCTCAGGGGGTAGAGAAATATTTGGGCCAGCATTGACCTCCTTTTCAATCAGGGCCTCTAAGCAGTGTGTTCTGGAAGTCAAACGGTCCCTTTAGACAGAACCTCTGTTTGGGAATCCATTTGGCCTAATGTGGCCATGCTGGGAAGTGAATGTGATAACCTGTGTCAGGTGTGGAGATGGCATCCAGAGAAGCAAATGAAAATTCTGTCACTCAGAGCCACCGTCAACATCCAGGATCTCTTCCATCTATCTAATTCTTGCATAACGTATTAGCCATTCTATCAGAAAAGAATGTCAGCCTCAGTAAGATGCATCTACTTCGTGCCAAAAACAAACAAACAAACAAACAAAAAAACACAAAAAAAACCCAACTGTTTGAAATAAATTGTAACTTGTTTGAAGAGCTAAATTCACTTTCAAATTCTTGGAAATATTTTTATTGTCTGAGGTTTCAGGAAGAAAGTCTCCTCAGGAAGAAAGAGGATTTTTGTCTTCATATCTCAGTGTTTTTTTTTTTTTAAGGAAAACAAAGATTTTATAATGCTTATCTTTTTGATCAAAAACTTGGAACTTCTTTCTCAAGAGTACAGAGTTCTTTTTTAAAAAGCTTCTGTTATTATACCTAGAGGTATGTTACAGATTGACATAACTGATAAATCAATGACAAATGTAACCACTTCATTTTGTTGGGGAAATAGACAATTGTGGTAGCGGCTGACCATTTATTTAATTATCTGGTAAGTACCACATGATGAGAGGGCAAAGTTAATTGATGATTTGGGCTATCTCAGCCAGGGTACAGTTTACATGGCAATTACGCTGGGATCATCTAAGTGTAATTGGTAAGTAATTTTGTAAGCAAAGGAACATGACAGCTCATTTACATGGTGTTCACTGAGTAAAATTTGGAGACATTTATCAACTGCTTCCAAGTGAAGAGTGATTGGACCAGTATCTCCCAAAATACCACAAGCTGTTTAAAAGCTACATAGGAGGTTTTTGGTACAAATCTACATGCATTCATTCCCTTGACCATTTGTTAGTTGTGTGTTGTGTGCCAGGCACTGTCCTAGACACTGAGGATGTAAAAATGAATGAAAAAAAAGGAGTTCTACTCTCAAGGAGCTCACATATACAAAGCAGACACATTAATAATTTTACCACAATATAGTAAGTGAAGGTTTGAGCTCTATATAAGTACTATGGGTGCCAAGGGTGGGGAAACCAGTTGGGTGGAAGGTGGTCAGAGAGTTTGCTAGAGAAGGTCATACCTGACATGGATCTTAAAGGATGTGCTGGGCTTTTCAAGGAGAAGAGTTTTCCAGGCAGAAGTTCCAGCGAGAGTAGAATCTTGGAGAAGGAAGACAGCTGGTGTGAGCTGGAAACTTTAAGCAGTCCAGGCACATTTCAAGGCAGATATGGGACCTGCGAAGTTGAGCTGGCTGGGATCTCAGAGGGACCTGTAGGTCATGCGTGGGGCCTGGATCTTATTCTGTATCCTGGCAAGCCATTAGAGGATCTTAAGAGGAAGAGGATCTTCATCAGAGTTGTTTTGTAGGAAGGTCATTTTGTATAATAAAACCATTTGCGTTACTGGCAATACACCAGGCTTTGTTGTGCATGTATCAAGGCGTTTCATCCTCGTAGCAACCCCATGAAGTAGGCAATAACATTTCCCCTCATTTATAGATGAAGAAACTGAGTACACAGAGGTTGGCCAAACCTACACAGTGGGTGAAGGAGGAGCCAGGATTTGAACCCAGGCTGTCGTGCTCCAGAGCCCTTGCTTGTCAGTAGCCCCATTTCACGTCATGTCATAACTCCCTTGACACAGCTGACTGCAATTCCTTGTTTATATGGTGTCCCCCCCAACCCCTTCCCCCCGACACACACCACTGTGAGCTCCGTGAGGGCAGGGACCATGTCTATCTTGTTTATAGCCATGTTCTTCAAGCTTAAGACAGGGCCTGAACCTTCATAGGCATGCAACAAATAAGGAATAAGTCTAGTTTTGATGGCTGGGACTTGAGTTAACCCGACAAGGGATGACGATGAAATCCTGAATCCAAGGCAATGTTAGTCAATATGGAGAGGTGAAGAAGGGGAAATAAATGGTCAGGGCTTGCTGATTGATTGGATGTGTGGATTTTGTTGGAATATTCTCACAGTGCTTCTGCTTTCCAACCCATACACTGGAGGGATGATTTGGCAAAAGAATCTGAAGCAGTGGGAAGCTCACACTGCTCTTCACAGAGCTCTTAAATTCCGGAGAAGAAATGTTGTGGACTCAGAATGACATGTTAGAAGAGACTTCCCTTGAGATGCTTAAAAATAGAATGGACACATCTGCTGGGATGGTTGAGAGACAGAGCTGCCCTTGGGTAGATGAGTGGTTAGATAGCCTTTGGGATCCTTCCCTTTCTGAAAGTTCTCTGATTTAAAATAAATAAAAATTCTCCCAAGCTGCCTATGCTTAACTGCCTGGCTTGGAGAAGATAAAACCAAAGTATTCAAGGGTTGGAAAAGATTAAGTCCAAATGCCTAGATGATAAATAAGGAAACAGAAGCCCTGATGGGTTAAATAACTCCTCCAAGGGCACACCCTTGAGGCAAAAGGAACACCCAGTCACTGGCTTCTGAGTCTGGGCTTGCTCTTCCACATGTCTCATACAGCAGCATTTATGTTTTGGGGGGTCCTTTGTGGGCAGACCTGTGCTGGGTAGAAGCATAACAGCAAAGGAAGCCTGGCATCTTCCCTTCAGGAATTCAGAGCGCCTCAACAATAAAGGACACTTATCACCTGGAAATGTCACAAAGTACCATCTATTACATACAATATTTGGAAAATAGAGAAAATGAATTTTAAAATCCATAATGATTTTTTAGCCTCACTCATTTCCTGGCACTGCTTTAATGCTTTACATTTATGATCTCTCATTCTCACTGTTTCAGTGCTTTATATTCATTATCTCTAATTCTCACAACGCAGAAGTTAGATAGTATTATTTTCATTTTATATTTTAGAAAACTAAAGCACCTAGAACTTGTTCCATAATATCAGACCATGGTAACTCGAAGTCTAAACCTGTACAAATTATATTAGCATTTTGTTGTGTTTCTTTGCAGTCTTTTTCTATGTACTGAGACTATTTACTTACATACATGTAATTTTATTGTAGATATAATTTGGAATCTTCATTTTTTTGTAAAATATTCCATATATTTTCCATGTGATTGTGTAGTCTTCATTTTGATGGCTATCTAATGTCTTATCAAATTTTAGGAGGTTCTTAAATGTTTACTCATATAAATCTTCCAATTCTTGGCATATATGGCATTTTAAAGATATATTTTGAGGACTGGTACATCTGCCCATCCTCTATGGATGGCATTGTGGAGGGGAGAAGAGAAGCAACACAAGGGATCACAGCTTTCTTTTCCCCAGGAGCCCCTCTGAGAATGGAGAGTGGTTCTGGGCACAGCTCAGAGTGGAGCCTGGGCAGAGATGGCCTGAGGCAGATAGCAGGTGACTTTTCAAGCCTTGGCTTTTCTGATTGAACACACATTCTTCCTCCTGCCCTTGTAAAAAGACAAGTTTTCATTTTCTTAGGGTAGTAAAAATCTTTTGTGTGAAGAAAAAGTGTCATCAAGTGTCTTATTCATCAGCATATATACCATCTCTTTAAAATGACAGTGGGAGTAAAAGTTCATCAGTTCAATATGTCTTTCACATTTGGAGACTCCTGACTAATAACCTCTGGTATTTATCGTCAGAACAGCCAAAGAACTAAATTCTGGCACGTGCTTCTCTCACGCACTGAGAAAAACTTAAAAAGACAGAAGATTTTCTCCATTTTTCCTTCTATTCATTTAGAAGGAAAAGCATACCTTTTTTAATTTAAAAAAAAATATGAGCATGCAGAAACATCTGGCCTGTATTACCACAGCAGCTTCCTAAATGGCTTCCTCGTCTCCAGTCTGCCCTTTTAAAATCCAACACTATATGCAACAGCTAGAAAGATTTCTAGATCACAGATTTGCACAAGCCACTCTCTCATGTCACTGGCATATTCTTCCCTGACTCTCTCATGTTTCTTGGGATCAAGTCCTGTGTAGCCATAGCTGCTGTTTCTCCGGCTTGCTTCCTGCCCCAGCCACACTGAGCTCTTTGTGGCTCCCGGCTTCATGCTATAATGTAGGAGTATCTTCAGGCCCACGTACAAATCAGTTCCTTCTCTACAAGCTCCCTGCTGTGCTTTGCTGAACCTGGATGCCAGCGTGGGCTCCCACAACCCCTATCCAGCACTTACACAGAATACAACTCTCTATCTTGTTTGCATTTTATTTCATTTTGTTTTAGAGACACCGTCTTGCTCTATTGCCCAGGCTGGAGTGCAGTGATATGATCATAGCTCACTGCATCCTTGAACTCCTGGGCTCAAGCTGTCTTCCCGCCTCAGTTTCCTGAGTAGCCAGGACTATAGGTGTGTGCCACCACACGCAGCTAATTTAGCCTTGTTTTTGCTTGGCCAACATAATACTTAAATAGGGCAAGGCATATCACTGTTTAGTTTGCTTAAGGCTCCACCACTCTGTGTTATACACTAAACCCTAATTATACATTTGTTCTATGCTGGGTCTTATAAAGCTACTTGTTTTCTTATCTCCTTTACACAATAGAAAATAAGCTCTTTGAGGACAAGGACTGTGTATTGTTAACTTTAGTATCTATAGGCTTGACAAAGACTGCTCAATAAATATTTATTATATGAATTTGTGCCTTATTAAAAACAACAACAACAACAAAAATTAGGCCAGAAAAGACTCTAAACTCTTTTTGGCCTTTCTGCTTGTTCACAAACATCGCAAGACTCATGGAACTCAGTGGACCTGGCAGAAACTCACAGTGTTTCCATCAGGTGATTGAAAGTCTGTGTTCATGATTTGATACTGCTAAAATTGAACCACTCTGAACATTTGAGCCGTTGAATGTCCTTATGATCTTTCTACTTTTTATTGTACAAGGATATCTGTTTCCATCAAAGCATATATTTCCTTGATTTTATGTCCACATGACTATCCAACTGGGCTGTTCAGAAATATGAGTGGAAAGGATTAGATGTATTATTTTATCTGCTTTGCAAGTCTGATCATGACCAAAGTACAGTCAGTGGAAATACTCAAATTTGGTCCTGCCAATAAGTAGTACATCCAGATGTATGCAAGCTGGTGATGCTAGAGGTTGTAGTGATAGAAATGCCCATTGATGAATCTTTGATAATCCCGTGCTTGTTTCAGTCATTGGTTTTCTATTTCCTTAGTTATTCTCTTCTAGTCATTCAGCTACTTTAAAGATGCTAAAAAAGATCTGGTGTCATCCAGGACCTAGATTACTCGTATTTATGGAATTTCATATAATCAGTGCCATGGGACCATTGTACCTGCCTATGGCAATGTTCTTGCCATAAATTTGTTCTCCAGAGACTGCTCTGCGTTTCAGGGAGTGCTATGGATATTGCAGAGGGACTGTACGCTATAGGGTGTTGCTGAAGAATGGAAATATGTTCAAGTATGAAGTTTAAGGAGAGAACAGTAACAAAAAAAATAAAACCCTTTCATCTAAGCTTCCTTCCCTTGGGAAAAGGTGGGGGCAAAATGGAGAGAGCTTTTATAGAATCCTTTAGCAGCCAGAAATTTCATTGACTATTTTGTTAATGTGCCTGCTAGTCTGCCTTCTCAGAGGCTCATTGTGAATTCCTTAGTTGATATTATTAATGGTTAATGGGTGCACCTGAAAATCAAGCAATATTGTACCATTTGGGTAATAGTTATGTTAAATTGGTTCTTTTCTACAGCATCAAGCTTATCAGATTATCTTTTTCGTAATAATGAATACCTCATCTTTTCCAATTTCCTAATCAAATGCTTCCATGTCATCTTGAAGCAGAGCCAGTTCCAGCTGCATCTATTCTATACTCTTGGCTTCAATTATATCAAATTACTCAACCTAGTTACAGTTCCTTAGATTCCCATTTGCTCTGAGACATAGGCCTCATGCACCTCTTTGGAAGCTCATGATTACCAACTATTCAAAACAAGTCTATTGTAAGTAAACAGTGACTCAAAGAGAGCCCTAGGCTAAATGTACAGTTATGAGGAAATTTCTAGAATAAGTTTCTTCCTAAATTTGTGCTCTTGGGTTGATCTTAGGTGTTATCTTTACCCTGTCTCTGCTCCCTACAACACACATATATCTCATTCTGCATGGTATTGCTTCAGAGTTGAGGACTTCCGTGGCAGTGGCAAAAAGTAAGGGCAGCCATGTTTTAAGTATAAAATAACAAACATTTTTCATAGGTAATACATAGTTTGGATTGATCAGAAGCATGAAGCTTCCCGTACATTTCCATATTTTATTTTATTCAACCAAATACCTGTAGCTAAAAGAGGGCAGTACGAGAAATGGTGAACAGCCTTGGGAGAACCTGATATTGTCACTTTCTGTTATATTGGCTGCTGAGACTTTACTGTATCTTATGCCTCTAGTCAGATGAAATGATTCATCATTCTGGAGTCATCTTTTAATAATGACTTATAATTATAATAGCATATAATTCTTATCTTTATAATTCAAGGCTTCATCTGCACATCTCTCCTTCATTTCTAGGTTCTTTTGATCATTGTTTCAGTCTTCTGAACTTTAAAAAGATCCATTTTCTCCGCTAAGAAAAGGAGAGTTTAGACTCATCACTGACCACCCAGGATGACTCAGGCTATACTTCCTTCTCCTAGTAACATGTTCAGTTGCCTGTTGGTGCCAGAGACCATGCTTTATACCCCCTACATCTCTGTTGTCCAGCACAGTGTATAGAATCGGCACAGTACATGGTTTCTAAGTGAATGAACGAATGAATACCTGATTTCACCACTTATGATTGATTTACCTCTTTAATCCAAAATTACATTCTACCTGAAACTGTATCATTTCAAACGTCTATCAAATATTCTTTATACCAAGTACAGTGCAGTGCATACCTTCTCAATAAATGTTTAGTGAGACCAAACATATATATTTTGGAGCCTTATCAAGGAGAAGCCCAAATTTGGCCACACAGCATTTCAAAATCTATACTTGTTCCAATTAGTCAAGGAATGAATTTTCACCCCCAAATTAACCACCGGTTCAATAGATTGGTTACTGTGATTACTTTCCACTAGACCTCCTGTGGTTGGAATGCCTTATGAGATTCCAGAGATGGAAAAATCTTTGGAAAGCCATCTATGTTTCTTGAAATATTTAAATGGAAGCCTTCCCCTTGAGAGTGTTATTGATCAAGTTCAGCAGATATCCACGAAAATATCTATCAAACAACTTGTATGTGACACAAATTGGAGATAAATGTAAAACTGGAAATTTTTCAAATTACTTATAATTTGATAGTCAAGGATAGTAATAAAGCAGCATATAGTATGATAATTTTTACAATAGAAGCAGACATAAGGAGGAGCGAGGGGGGAGTAATTAATTCCACATGAAGCATTAGGAAAGGCACCCTGAAAGAAATGTCTCTGAGTTAGATTTCAACCATGATAGGAGTTTTTGCCTTTTGGATAACTATCATAAGTGAAAAATGCCCCTGATTGTGCTTGAGGTATTCATTTATAAAACAGTGTCATATTTTAGGGAATAAACTTTTAAAAAGCAAAGATCTGAAAGACATTTAACTCCTCAGTGCAGCACCTGAATCTGCCACTATATGCTTTGTTGTTTGATATCTGAGAAACAGAGTTGAACCAAACCCTACTGTATTCATGGATTTATATATGTGCCCATAAGGGTAATATATTTTATGCTGCCAATTTTTTATGGTTTCATAAGTAGTGCTATGACTAACATTTCTAAAAAATGAAGAAAAGAGCTCATATGTGCTAGTAGGAATTCAGTATATTTTATAGAACACTGCTACTCTTGATGTAGCCTATGGGATGTGACTTTTCATAAAAACCTAATGAATTTCTAGATTTGTCAGCTGTTTCCAAACAGATGCACTTAGCTAATCTAATGGAAACATTTTGAGCCCAGATCCCAAATATCAATAGCTTTTAGTATTGCAAATTAGTTTTTCTATTGGGTAAATTGGGCTGTGTGGTTCTTGATAAAATGTAGCAAGTAATTTTATATGGATGTTTTATGTGTAACTGCCTTGCCAGGGTTTGATGCTCATATTTTTCCTTGCAGAGTTTTAAGTTGAATGTAGACAGTCATTGTGCTCTCAAGGAAGCTGTGGAGGAGGAAGGACACCAACTTCTTGAGCTTATTGCATCTCACAAAGCAGGTAAATCCTCCTGAAATATTGCAAGTCTTTATGTCTCCAGACTATTAAGAATGAAGAAGCATTGCTGTAAATTACTGCGTATATTCACTTCCTTATGTATTATTAATATTTACATTATCAGATTGACCTTCAAGAATTATAAATGTTTCATATACTGCATACAATGCTGTGATACTTATAAGATGAAATACTGCCTCCAAATGGTCTGTTCATTTTGTTTTGGACTTGCTGTTCACCTGAGTTTCAGTTGAAATTACATTCTTGAAAACTTCACATTGACATGCTTTTTGATGTAGGTGCTCTGGAAATAACGTTAAGATAATGAATGAGAATTATATATATAGTTATGATGCGTATGCATTAGGGTACTTACAGATACCGTTACAGATATAAGGCAAGCAGTCTAGATTATTTCCCTGCCGCTCCATACACATGAACATTTTGCATGTTCTTTGCTGATCTTTACATTAGCAGAGTTTTTGGCCTTCAACCAGCTCTTACCCCAGTATCAATATATTTATAAGGAACCAATTATAAATAAAAAATAGTTTTGTCATTTGGTTATACTTATCCTAATCATAGAAGACCGTAAGACAGGATGACTTACAGTTTGGCTCTAGGTTTGAGCTTTGCACAGATAAATAGGAAAAAGATACTACTAATTGGATTTGCCAATGTTAAAGACTGTTGTCTTAATTCTGGCCTATTTACTGTATTTCTCATTGAATTGGCTTTACCTATTTCTGTATATATTTCTGATCATTATAAAGTCTCTAACAGATACACGCAGAGTCTTTTATTTGGAATGTGAAGCGGTAATGTTATTAATTGTTATGCATTGTGATTTTTGTTTCTAATGTATTTTTTAAGTCAATGTACTGAGTCTAAATCAATTTCCAAGCCAGTCATCTATGTGGTTAACACATTTTTGTGTCCTTATACCTCATGTCAAGAATTGCCTTTCTCTATTCTGAGTGACAAATGCTGATATGGCAGGTGTTGTTAATGGTCATGTAAAAATATTTATATTGTTTAAAACAGCCATCTAATTTACTAAACAAAAATAATGAGTAAAGATTCATTCAGGTCCACAACTTCTGCTTTCCCTTTCTTTTGGAAAAGGACTAAAGGACATGCTGCGGATGATTGCAAGTCAATGGAAGGAGCTGCAGAGGCAAATCAAACGGCAACACAGCTGGATTCTCAGGGCTCTGGATACCATCAAAGCCGAGATACTGGCTACTGATGTGTCTGTGGACGATGAGGAAGGGACTGGAAGCCCCAAGGTAAGTGGCTTGAAGTTTGCCTTATTTCCTCTTATTTCTGTCTTCTTTTGAACTAGGCACCACTGAAATTTTCTTTCCAACCCTAAGGCTTTTCGTTTCTACTGGGCAAACTTTATCTCTCTCTCTCTATATATAAACAAAATGAAATGGCTTAGTTTAAAACAATAAAGCCTTCAACTTTCAAGTTTTCCAGGAAGAGGTCTTTTTTTGAAAAGTGGCAGGGTAGGTGGGGGACTGTACTACTTTAGGGGTGAGAGACAGGGGGACATGAAACATTTAGTAAACAAAACATAAAGCATCTTTAACATGAATAATCAGAATGGTTTTAAATTGTTTTGTTGCAACTATAAATCACTATAATCAGTGCAATCACTCAGCTCTGACATCCATTAGCTGCTTGGTTACAGCAAATTAACAAAGAAGAGAGAAAGTGATTCATTATCTCATTCCTGTTAATGACTATCAGATGCATTGCCTAATTAGGGGATGGTCATTGTAGTGGGAAGAAGGTCATATGCTTTGCTACAAATCTTTTTGCTCTGAGTGTAAGTTCTCCATAATGGTACATGCACCGAATACAAGTACTTTAGAAATGAGTGTTGATGTGTTTTGGTTATTTGTTTTAGATGTACAAAATAACCCATAAAACATATGCAATTGAACTTTAAATGAGGCACCTTTTAATACAAACTGGCGTTGTTCTAAAGGTATCTTTGGACTCATAATGTGGAATATAATTTTATTAATTTGATATCTTCATGTAATCTTTTGTGTCTGTTCCTATGTGAAAGTAAACACAGAAAACTAGTCTCATAATAAATTCAGAATAAAACATATTGTAACATGGGGGAAACAGATTTAAGAGTTCATGGTTTTTATTCCTGGCTTGGACAAAGTAAGTAAATCGTCATCAAATCACACTTATTCAGCACCCCTGTGGATTGGCATTGTGCTAAATGTATACAGAGAAAGTTAAACAAACACTTTGCCCTCTTAGACCCATGTTTTTAAATGCAGGCAGAGGAGAAATGCAACTAGCCCGGCAGTGGTGTGACCCATGCAGCCAGTGAAAAGCTCAGATAATTTATGGCTTTTAAATCTCAAACTATGCCTTTAACTTATTTGTTGGAAACAGAAGATAGAATGATGAGCTCAGTTTCACTCAAAGAAGGCTCCATGAAGAAGGTCACATTTTAGGAAATACTTGAAGGAAGGAGGAGAGGTGGCTTGGCACACAAGCACATATTTTAGAAAGTGATGTAATGAAAGGTTCGAAGCTGGAACTAATAATATGGAAAGGAGAGTACATTCAGCAGACTTTTCAGGACAGCCTTGGAGCTATTTTAAGGAGTAGGCCATAGGGAGAAGTTGACTGGGCTAATGTCATGGTGTGTGTGGAAGTGGGGAGAGGAAAGATGCTAAGAAATGACACAGTTAAAAACTTACTGTAGGAGGCTGAGGCAGGAGGATCACTTGTGGTCAGGAGTTGCAGACCAGCCTGGGCGACAAAGCAAGACCCCATCTCTACAAAAAGTAAAAAGATGAGCTGGCCATGGTGGCATGCACCTACACTCCTACTTGGGAGGCTGAGGCAGGAGGATTGCTTGAGCCTTGAATTCGAGGCTACAGTGAGCTAGGATCACACCATTGCACCCCAACCTGGGTAACAGACCCTGTCTCTAAAAAACAAATCAAAAATCTTTATTGTAGCTGGGTGTGGTGACATTTGCCTGTAATCTGAGCTACTCTGGAGCCTGAGATGGAAGAGTTACTTAAAAAAAGCTTCATTGTGTTTTATTTATTTAACAAGAATACACTGAGTGCCTACTTTTTAAAAGCTATCCTGTATTGGCTACATTCTACATGCCACATGCTATTCTACAGCACTTTTGTATTATCTCATTTATTTACCACAACAGATTTTTAGAGTAATTCTCTTTTAATCCCTGATGGAGAAAATGGGGGCAAAGAGAGGTTAGGAAACTTCCTTAAGGTCACACAACTTCTAAGTAGCAGAGCAGGGATTTGATTCTGAGCCCTTTGATCACAGAGCGTGCTTAGTCTTTCACTGGCACTGCTTAGGGCCGAGTGTGGGACCAGGCATTAGAGATGAACAATTGACCTCAGTGCCTGTTTCATGAAGCTTGTGGTGAAGTTCAAGAAGCAGACTTCAATGACGCATGCCTTTACAGATTGTGATGTACTATGAAAGAAGAGAAAAGGGAGTCACAAGAGGTTGGGCCAGGAGAAGTGATTTAGATCAGGGCATCAGGGAGGAGCTGACGTTCCGTGAGCAGGTCAGTGTGGTTAGAAAGGGAGAAGTGTGCAAGGGAAGCTGGGTGCCCTGTTGTTGGAGGGGAGGCTTTTGGAGTAAGAAGAGAAATGACATCGTTGTATTGTACTATAAAAACCCCTTACTGGCTGTAGTATGGGGCATGTGTGGGTGGGGTGGGGTGAGAGGGGGTAGGGTGGGAGCGTGCCAAAGTGGACTGCAGAAATGGCACATGACTTAAATTAATAAAAGAGCTATGTTGAAAATGAGTACATTCACCAGGGCCACTTTGAAATCAGCTAATTGTTTAGGGAGGCGTTGAGCTAGAATGAACTTGATAACCCAGTGAGGAGAAAGTATTCTCAAAGGAGAAGCATTGTCAGCATTTCTCAAAAAGAGGACTTACCTGCCCAGGCTCCTCCTTAGACCATACCAGAACCTCATGGTTGGGGTCCCAGAATCTACATTCCAATAAACTCTCAGAGAACTTCTGTAATAGGCACCTAGAAGACCCTTTTCCTGCAGGGATTACATGATCCTCACCCAACATGAATAAGAGAATGTCTGTTGCATTGTTACTCATAATAGCAAACAATTGGCATCAGCTGAAAAGTTTAACATAGGAACTGTTTAATTAAATTATACTACATTTCATTCTAATGAAACATTATGGTTGCATAGCCACAAAAAGTAATGATTTAGAAGAGAATTGGAAATATTGGAGGATACCTATAATATACAATTTCATATTTTTTAAATATATTGAATTTTCCAAAAATCTCAGTGCATAAGAATTATTATAAATTAAAAAATAAGAATACATTTAAAAATATAAGAATTATAAAGTGATTTAAGAGGTAAAATAGGTGACATTGAGCTAAGGGACTTGAGATATGAATTTAAATATCAAGAAGAAAAATATATCTGGGTCTTTTTTTTCTTTTTTTTTTTTTTTTGAGACTGAGTCTAACTCTGTCACCCAGGCTGGAGTGCAATGGTGCAATCTCGACTCACTGCAACCTCTGCCTCCCAGGTTCAGTCAATTCTCCTGTTTTAGGCTCCTGAGTAACTGGTACTACAGGCACCTGCCATCACGCCTGGCTAATTTTTTGTATTTTTAGTAGAGACAGGGTTTCACTGTGTTGGCAAGACTGGTCTTGCGCTCCTGACCTCGTGGTCCACTCACCTCAGCCTTCCGAAGTGCTGGGATTACAGGCATCAGGCACCACACCTGGCCATATATCTGGTTTGTAATGATTAGAGTGCTTTACTTCTTAAGAGAAAACCAAACAAAAACCCTCCACTTACATTATGCCAAAAGTGAAAACACCTTGAGTCACCTCAGTTTACCAAAAATAACATTCATATTTTTCTTAATAGTATTTCTATTCCATAGCATTTTCATGTCACATTATATGCACAGCACAGTGCATCTAAAAGCAGCTACAATGAGAGGCTTTTGTAGGTATCTGTGGATGTAGAAATTGAGGGAGGCTCTGAGATTTTGAGATCTTGACATGACTGAGCCAGCAAAACTTCAGGACTCTACCTCCCAGCTAGTTCTCTCTCCCTAGTCTTGGCTAAATTTCCTCTGGAAAAATGAACTCATCTATACCCAAGGATGAATATGAAATCAATTTAAGACAAGGAAAATATATTTCTTAATTTAAGCTTAAGAAACTGAAAAAAACAGAATGCTCATTCTTTCTATTTGTTTAATGTTTATGAACTGCTTCTTTACTCTCTTAGGCAAACACATATAATAGTAATAGAGAGGCTCAGATTCTGAGGCCTGACTTTTTGAGTTCAGTGATTGGCACTTACTAGCTGTGTGTCACTGGGACAATCATTTAACTTCCCTGTGCCTCCATTTTCTCATTTGTAAAATAGAGGTAATGATAATACCCACCTCAAAGGATTGTAATACAGATTTAAAAGAGTTGACATACCTAAAGCGCTTAGAAGTGTTCCCAGTACATAGTAAATCCTAAGTAGGAGTAAATATACAAGGCTTCATTTTCTTATTTTATTTACAGTTCTGGGTACACGTGCTAGATGTGCAGGTTTATTACGTAGGTAAACATGTGCCATATAATGATTTGCTGAACCTATCAACCCATCACCTAGGTATTAAGTCCAGCATGCAATAGCTTTGTTTCCTGATACTCTTCTCCCCCTGCCCCCAACCATCCCTGCACTGACAGGCCCCAGGGTGTGTTGTTTCCCTCCCTGTATCTATGTGTTCACATTGTTCACCTCCCACTTATAAGTGAGAACATGCGGTGTTTGGTTTTCTGTTCGTGTGTTAGTTTGCCGAGGATAATGGACAAGCCTTTGTTTTCTAGGGACAAATAAATAATTATAATAAATAATACATTATAAGTAATAAATATAATCTGATAAATACTCTGATCCCGATAGGAACAAAGTGCTGTGAATACACTGAGAAGGAAATAACTAACCCTACCTGGGGCTATCAAAGAACGATTTACAGGGAGGCTTTCATGTTTTAAATGAAAGGTAGACAGGATTTTTGCCAAGGTGAAAATAATGGGCATAGAGAATAGCATATGGAAAGATGGAGAGGTGTAGAAACTGCGGTGTGGCTGGAACGTGGGACCCTGCTGCAGACGCTGAGTAGGCCAGCCTGCCACAGTCTGCACCAAGGCACAACAATGTGACAAAAAATGATCCTTAATAATTAGTGGTTTGACAGTAATTCTTCTTATGTCTCTATTAATATAATCCAAGCCAGAGTGAGGTCTCTATACAGAATAAACCTAAACATACTGTTTAAGCTGAAATTTTATTGCCGTTTTATAATAAATAGAGCAAGCTTAAATAGGTTACCCTGAAGTTCTCCATGACTAGAAGCTGGATTTGGCTTCTTAGCCAGTATGTCAGTCCTCTTTCCATGATGTGACCTTGCACAGGACATGGACAAATTGTGCCATGAAATGCATCTCCAAGCACAGCAGTTATGATCATCTATTTCATCTTAGACCTAAAGAAGAACTGAAATTAAAACGTGATAAAAAATAACTCCAGAATTCATCTTAGGTTTATTTCAGAAGCTACTGGGAACTTGAGAAGCATAATAGAAAATCTAAGGAATATATCTAGGGGGTATTTTTCTTTTTTGCCTTGTTTGAGAGACTACAGAAAAGGACTTGGTTTTAGAAATCTTGTAAAGAAGGAGGGTAGGAGGAAATTCAAAGACTCTGAGAAACTTCTCCCCTAGGACTCAGCAGCATACCTTATTTGTTGTATTTCATTTTTTAAAGAAGTGTTTTCCCAGGACTGTGAGATCTTTTATACATGGAAATAGAGAATAGAATTCACCAGCTCTAGAAATAGAGCTTCAGCACTCACATCTAAGAATTGGAAATATGCTTATAATTTTTACTTTAAGATAGATTGGTAAAAGTTTATCACCTTAGATTAGGCTTTCAGGATGTTCAATTTTTTAATGGTGTATAGCTGGGGGGATTTCAAAACATACTGAATAATACCTAACAAAAGCTACATTCTTTTTTTGACCTTTCAAGGCAAAAAACAAAAATTCTGAAAGCAAGAAAGCATCTTTAAATTTTGTACATTGCCTCCTTTAAAATGTTCTTATCTTCTCTTTCTTTACTTTTCACTTATAAAGCATGCATCATTACAGATGTCTTAGAATGGAGACCAGGATTTCCCCATATGACTTATCCAACTTTGCATCACTGAAAGCACAGAACAACAGTTCCTTCACCCTTTTTAAAGAAACAGATAAGTTTCCAGAATGAAGAATATTTGAAGATGTTATTGTGAATTCAGAAAACTTTACAGCTACTACAAGGGTGACCTAGCCTGAGTCCCAGCCAACACCTTCATTTCTTTAATGAAGGGAGACAGAGAGTTAGCTGCTTTGAACTCCAGGATTGTGCTCATTTTATCTGCCTTCTTTGAGGTTCTTAGATTGAAGTCATCTTCCTTTGGAAATGGATATCAGACTATGAAGGTCATCAATGTTATCTGTTCACCAATAACAGAAGAGTAAGCATAAGGATATTCTTATATATGTTTGCTCAGCCCTACGAATGAAAGTGTTAGATATTGGCTGAGAATGTACCTTTGATTTGCAAGCAGTATACCCAATAGACCTTTCTTTAGATGTCAAGAGAGGCAAGTCCAGTATTAGCGTGTGTTTTTGTTTGTTTGTTTACCAGATGCCCAAGTCTTAACCTGGTATCTAAGCTAATGAATTATGGGTGACTTTCTTTAACTGAAGGGATGTAAAGGAGTCAATCTGGGGAGCTTCTTGGCAAGATGTTTTCTCTGTATTTTATGGTATCTCTTGGGTAATAGCGCAACTGGATAATATTTTCTTAGAATAGAACTAGATCCTGATTCTTCCACAACATTGGTGAGACAAAGTATTGTCTCTACATTCTTTTCTTTTATGGCTCAGAAGCTTATGTAGTTAGCATGTTTTTTAAGATCTTCAGAAACAGCATTAATGTAATCAATGAGAATTGCGTTTATGTGTCATTAGTCCCGTATATACTGATGCACACATTTATAAGAACTGCTTGAGACACTTTGATGTCTTCCTCATGCTAAAAAAGAGTACAGGTATATGTTATCGAAAGGAACCAGAAATGATCTATTAAGATTAAATTGTGCCTAAAGTAGTAGAAAGAAAAACAATAGGCAAAGGCCCGGCCATTATTTATTGAGTGCTGACAGAGAACTCTGCCCAGTGCTAGGCCAGACAGGAGAGAAGACATGCTTTTCTGCTTAGTGGTCTTATCATTTCCGTGTAAGCACATAGTGCAACGTCTTGTCTAATGTACTTTGGGCTATCTTAGATCTAGAATAATAAATTACCTAAGATTCAGATCATCTTAATTAGGATGTTGGCAGATTGAAATGGAATAGCGTTCTTGATGCAGGCAAATGAGAGTAAATGCACTACCAATTCCACCTCTTCTGTGTAAAAATATTTCTAAAAGCCAGCATCCTATCTGGTTCCTTTCCCGCTGAACTATATAAACATAGTCCTGATTTGCAGTACCTAGGGAGAATTCTTTTCTGTGGATTTTTCAATAGCCCCCTTTTTTTTGTTATCAGAAGGGCAACTTTTCTCAGAAAGTATTTTTTGAAAGAAACAAAAGTGAATTACTTCTTTGAAGATCAGTGTAGTTACTAAGTTTGTGATAGAATCCAATAAAAAATAGTTACTCTAATCTCCTTGAAGCACCTACATTTGCATATTATAAGATGTATGGGTGGATCTAAGGTGAGGAATTTTTAATAGTCTGCCACTCTATTGAGATGACTAAAAAAATGATTGGAAAAATAAAAGTATACACTATGTCAAAAGACAGCTAATGGTCACCCTTTCATGGTCCATATACTGTATAAGAACATAGATTATTTTGCTTTTCAGCTGTACTTCCATTGCTGGTGGCCTTGAGGATAGAAACATTTGGCTTAGCAAGAATCTGGAAGTAAAATTCTTTGGTGTCTCTAATTAACACAGGAAAGAGTCATTAATGGGAATAGGTAGTTTACTTTTTTCCTATTTAGTCCAAGAACGCCTAATCTCTGAATCTGCAATACCTAAAGTTGCAAAGATACTTGGTATTGTTTACAAACTTACAGTCTGTGGAAAGCAGCCATCTTTTATTGGCAGATCTCACATTTTGTACCTCAGCCTGATCTGTTTTAAAGATAATAGATAGTAAACACATTAGAAGCACTTTGTGCTATATAGTGGAGGTCAAACATTTAAAAAATCTATTAATTTAAGTATTTAAGCATAATAAAGAATGCAAGATACAGAATTGCTTCTAAAAAACACTTTAAAATTAATAAGTAAATTCTTTGAAAGTGAGAAACAATTACCTCAGTGTGTGACTTACACTTTTTCCTGGAACGTGTTGTTTCTGGCAGGGGAGCCAGCTGAGTTGGGGAGAGCCCTGCCTGCTAAAGGGATTACTCCTCTGGCTTTTGTGTTTATTGAGTCGCCTAGGACTTCTTATTAAATGGCAGCTTTCAAATGTATACACACCTGCACTCAGCACCCTAAATACTTAAAATGCTTGTTTAACTTTTCTCACACCCAGAGTATCTCTCCCATCTGGTGTAGTCAAACGGCATTGAGTTGTCCGCGTTTTGCTTGTTCTTTCTGTTTGAAATTCAGTTGGAATATAGCCATTTTTTGTGGTTGTGATGCTATCAAGAGACAGAGTGTTTCTTAAGGTACTGCACTGCTCTTTGCCACCAGTACTCAGACAACATTCCCAGTCTTAGCTCCCACTGTGCCTAAATGAAGGTTTATGTTTCTCAGGAAACATTAACTAGATTGGAGGTCCTGCCAGGCTAGAGCTCAGGGACCATCTCACTGCAGGTTCCAGGCCGTTTTGCATTGGGTTGTGGCAGTGGCTTCTCATCTTTATACTCAGTTGGCCTGCAGAAGCCAATACTTGTTTTGCATTGCCTCCTACAGAGCTCAGCAAGGTTATGGACCTCACTGATTGAGAAGAGGGAGAGGGAAAAAAGGAAGTCTAAATCAAGAGTCTAAGACAGAAGAAAAGAGACTGGAAAGAAGAGAGAGAAGGAACAGAGGAGAAAGTTAAAAGAAGGAAACATGTATCTAGTGAAATGTACTAGAAGCTAAAAAACATTGCCTCAGCTGTCTTTAGAGGCATCGGTTCCACAGGCTGCCCAAGACTGTTTCGTAGACCTTAATGTGTTCATGAGGTCTCTCTCTCTGAAACACACACACACACACACACACACACACACACACACCCACACACACAAACTCATTCCTTTCTCAGTCTCTGGAAGTCAAAACCAGAAACACTTTCTTTACTTTCGACATCTTAGATATTATTGTGTAACCATTGTGTGTGTTTATGTAACATGTTCTATTAATGGGGTTATCACTCACAATGGGCTTACTATGGTTTAGGTTCATGTGAAGCCTTTTACCTAGATTTTCTCATTCATTCTTCCCAACAATGCCAGAAGTCCTAGCTCCTGTTATTGTTTTCCCTTTACTGACAAAAAAAGCTTAGGTTCCAAATGCATTAGTTGATCATTAAGACAGTCTTCTTAGACACCTTCCATAACAAGGGAAGGAACCATCTTCTTAGCCCATCATTTGATTTTAACTGTTTAGTCAAGATTTGTGTCAATGTTTTATTTCTTAATTCTTCTAGTTTACCCACCCCTTTCCAAATATGTGTTTCCTGTTCTTTGTTCGTTACTCTTGCTCATGGCTTTTCTTATTCTCTCCATGTATACTGCTTTTATTCATCCTTAGAATTAATAAATATTTAAAATGTAGCTACAATGTCATGATGTAGCTCTGGACAGAATACTGTACCTCTCCTTGCTCACTGCCTAGCGTGGAGACAGATGTGCACAAATGTAGTTCTAAATTATGGCAGACTGTGTGATAAATACAAGAGATACAGAAACTGGGGAAGGAAACATTTCAATCTGATGAGTTCTGTAAAGGCCTAAGAGGAGATTAATTTTGTGGAGGTCTCTAATATTCCGCTAAATTGGTAATAGGAAGATGGTGTAGGGAGAGCATTCCCAACATAGGAAATAGCATGGTCAAAAGTATGGAAAAGGGAAAATATGAGGGACATAGAAAGCGAACAGTGAATAGTTTGGCTTTTTTGAGCATACAACATCCATGTGTTTATGGCAAGAGATAAGGACTTAGTGAAAGATCCTGAAAAAGTTTGACTTATATACCGGACAACTTTGGATATCAGGCTGAAGAGTTATGTTTTACTAGTGTGCCCTGAATGTTTGTCATGATTGAATTTGGTCTAGAAAACAGATGGCAAAGTAGGATGAAAGAGGAAGGACTAAAAGTCAAGACAAATGAATTAGGAAACTGCTGTCATAACTAAAGGCAGGCCGAGGCAAAGCAGTGGCTGTGACAATATAAAGAAAAAAGTAAGAGTGATAGTCTGGAAGAAGAAGTAATAGGATTTGGTATCTAGGGGATGGAGCCTGAGGGAAGAGTTAACAATGACTTAAAGGAATTGAGCATGAGCAGTTAGGAGAATGGCATTGCCATTAACTGAGGTTGGACACATTTTGATAAGGAACAGCTTTGAAAGAGAAGATAATTAACTCTGTTTAGTATAGTGACCTTGATGCACAATTAATAAGAATATCTAGGTGTGTAACCTGGGCATAGATATTTTTGTAACCTCCCCAGGTGATTCTAAAGTACAGGAAAGTTTGAGAACAAAGATTTGGAAGAAGGAGAAACCTGAAAATCAACTATGTGTTCTTGTGTAACAGTTGAAGATGCAAGCCTGAAGCTCAGAGTAGAGGTCAATGTTAAGGATGTAGGTTTGGTAGTCCAAACAGAAATAATAGCTGTAACCTTGGAAGTTGATTTTAACAAGAGACTGTTGTGTGAGAATAAAGTAGATGTGCAATAGAACTTTAAGGAAAGCCTAGGGTACCTGAGAGCCAGGGTACCCTACTGAAACTGGGGAATTAAGTGAGAATCTGCATCCTCAGGAGTGAAACTTTCAGGCCCTGCTGCCCAGAATGCTGGCAGCCAGGGAATAGTATCACAGCAAGGCAAAGGAACTTTCCATGGAGTAAGAGTGAACTTAGCATGTTTATAGACTGAAGACTAGAACTAGTAAAAAAGGGAAACTTGAAAAGATAGTTTCAAGGACAAGAAAGAGATTGAATAGTTAATAGTACAATGATTCAGATGAGGAGACGAAGTGAATCAGTGAAGCCGTGATTTTCAGGAAAGGAAGCTACATCTGAGATAGGAGAGAAAGAGGGAAGGAAGCCAAAGAATTTGGAATGAAGACAAACTCAATGAGATTAGTCAGTGGAGCAATTATTTGAATAGAGGGAGGATTGAAGCTGAGGAGGGCCTAGAGAACAGAGTACAAGTCAAATCCTATCCTCTCAAAAGAGATTTCCTAAAATTTTCCAGTCCTGTGTGATCACTGTGTCCTCTAAACTTTTCATTTACTGTTTGTAATATACATTTGGTGATTAATCTCACACAGCCATGTAAAACATAATTTTCATTGTTGTTTTGAACTTCCATTTATATCTTTCATAATTAACTTTTTGGGTGATTACCATCTATCATGACCGCAAACTCTTTGGGCAGCAACTACATCCTAAGCTTTGTTTTATTCACTTTACACGTTATTTGAGCTTTAAAATGCATTTTAGTTAATTTTGTTTGATTATAATAATATCATGTTTAGTTATTCTTTTTAAAGCTAAAGAAGGAACCCTACTTTATCTTCTCATCTTTCATGATACTTTCTTTATCTTAGCTGCGTAAATAATGACATAATCCCATCTTAGCATCTGTTCTTCCTTTCTACCCTTCTCTTGCATTTCCTTTGCCGCTTGTTTTTTCTTGTAAATAAAACAGTCTTTAAATAAACATTTAGAAGAGCCATTTCACCTGATTTTTATGAACAACTAGGTATTTGTAACTTAAAAATGGGATTTTATTCTAGTGTGAGTTTATTATTATATTCATACTTCCTTGAGGCAGGTCTAGTTGGTTAATTATGTTAATAGATAGATTTTTAAAAGTCTTTCTTTAAACAACCTTGCTGAAAGGATATACTGTGAGTTGCTTCTTTGAAAAACACTAAAAGCATCTAACGTGACTTGGTAGCTGACCAGCACTGTTGATGAAATTTGTAGTCTTTGCTCCAAAGCTCTCTAACAAAATTAGGTGAGATTGAACTTGAGAAGGTAAAGGTCTCTAAATTGACATAAATTTAAAGGGCAGAACTAGATCATACCACTATTTGAATCTGTAACAAAGTCTAATTTCTGACATATTATATTTGGTCCACTGTAATTTGTATACATACACATCCTTCTAGTAAATGATGAATGAAGTTTAGCTAATATAATGTAGTTTATACGCTTCTAGACCTTTGTAGGAAATACAGGGTTGGGGAGCTGTCTTCTCTGTAAAATGACCTGGATTGCTTTTCTGGAACACAGTCTCTCTGTTTTATACTAGACACAAACACAAACACTCTGGCGTTTTTCCAAACCAGCTTGGTTGAACTTATTTCCCTGCTGTCATTCATTTGATAACGTCCTCTGTATACTCAGGCTATCGTTAGATAGATGGTGGGCAAATACGGAATTTCACTGGATAGTTTCATCCGGCTAAAACTATTCATTTTTAAGGGAACTAGACAATTCATTTCTAATGCGAATTTTTGGTCCAATTGTGAGACTAGAAAAGAATTCGTTAAGCTTCATCAACATATTTGAACTTACAATACTTGTCTGAACTTTCTAAAGGTTATTCATAACTTGAGGGACTATGCATTTTGAACTATGAAGAATTTTAGAAAACTTTTCTGTCTCAGTTCTTTTCTTCTTTTCTGCTGCTCATCCTCAAAGCTTTCATTTTTTTTTCTAGCTGAAAGTAAACTAATAATGGTATGATATAAACTTGTAATTCTGATGCTAAGCAGGCTCAATAGCATCAGTGATAATGACTGTTGTAGGGTAATGCCAACCTGCTTCCTGTGTTGGAATTTTCCTCATTTCTTAAGATTTTGGAGGTTCTATTATTTGGCCTGTTGTACACCTAGCAAGTACCATTACACTGAACATCTTTTTTGATCACATGTTGTTGTTCTTCTTAACAAACTCTTCTGAGAGCTGTATGTAGGTTTAAAGTGGCAGCTTTCTGGGCCCCAATACCCATCTTTGTTAATGAAGTTCTTGTGACACGTTTTTTTCTCTCAAGTCAATTAGGCTAAAATGACTGAACAGAAAACAAAATGTATTTTTCAAAATTATCATCCAGTAGTGCTGCTACTAATTTTTATTGCATTTAGAGTAAAATCATCTCATTTCCTAGTGAGAACTTTTTAACTATTACTCTTCATCAGTAATTGAAAGTTTCTCCTCATTTTTAGTTGAAGGCTAAGAATTATTAACTGCATAATACAGGACAAAGAGAACAGTAATGTGAACAAAGATATCACTGAATAAACGTAAATTTAATGTTCCAAGTGTTTTTCCTTCTTATTATTTCTGAATTTTTTTCAATTGTGTGGTGGTTTTCAGTTGTAGTCCTGCTTCAGACCTTTGGCAGATGGCATCTTTTATCATTATCTACAGATGCTTTTGGTCTCAGGTATACACAAAGACTTAACAACTATTCTCCATTGGCTAATACACAAAAGGGAAATCAGGTAAAAGAGTTTGAAAGTGAAATCTCTGGAAATCCTGCATTTTAAGCAGACTTTTTCTCATGACCGTCTTCTGTCAATGAATGCCTTGAAATGAAAGCTCCTGTTTTGTGTACTTTTCCAAGGCAATCAATAGTTCTTTCTTTTCATAAGTGGTAATGTTTGATATTGGGAAGTATAGATACACTTCTCCTCATAAAAGGGGAATGTGTTGGGGATGTTGCACTAATGATACAGTCAGCAACAGCAGGAACGAATATTGTTTATTAAGCTTAATTTAGCAGATATTATGGAATGCCTAACCAACAACCACTTTCCTCCTTTTTCCAAACAGCACCACCTGTTTTGTCCACAAACCTACCTTTCTTTCATGATGCGTGGTTCAGGTGAAGTAGACCCTATTCTCCAGCCCAGTCAGTAAATCACAGTTAGTCCATCAGGCAACCGTAAGGGCTCCCTTTGCACAGCTAATTGATGCATTTCTGGCCAGCGGATATGAAGAGAGTCTATGGGGCTTTTGGAAAGGTTTTTTTTCTCATAGAAAGAGATTAAACAAGGCCAGGTGCAGTGGCCTTGATTACATTACTGAAATCTCAGCATTTTGGGAGGCCGAGGTGGACGGATCATGAGGTCACGAGATTGAGACCATCCTGACCAATATGGGGAAACCCAGTCTCTACTAAAAATACAAAAATAGCTGGGCGTGGTGGTGGGCGCCTGTAGTCCCAGCTACTCGGGAGGCTGAGGCAGTAGAATTGCTCGAACCTGAGAAGCAACAATTGCAGTGAGCCAAGATCGTTTCACTGGACTCTAGCCTGGCGACAGAGCAAGACTCTGTCTCAAAAAAAAAGAGAGAGAGATACACAAGAAGAAGAGGTTCCCTTTCAAGCTCTGGATGCTTTCACAAGGACAAGACGCTGAGGTGCTATAGCCATTTTGTCACTATAAATGGAGCTAAGTTGAGGATAATGTTTAATATGCCAAAGATGGCAGAGGTGAAAGATGGGTTCTTCATATCATTGAACAGCTGAATGAACCAACTTTTGAGGTGTTTGACCTTCAGCACTGTTTTATTTTATTTTTATTATTATTATGCTTTAAGTTCTAGGGTACATGTGGAGAATGTGCAGGTTTGTTACGTAGGTATACATGTGCCATGGTGTTTTCCTGCATCTATCACCCCGTCATCTACATTAGGTATTTCTCCTAATGCTGTCTCTCCCCTGTTTCCCCACCCTGCTATCCCTCCTCTAGCCCCCCACCCCCTGACAGGCCTGGGTGTGTGATGTTCTCCTCCCTGTGTCCATGTGTTCTCATTGTTCAACACCCACTTATGAGTAAGAACATGCAGTGTTTGGTTTTCCGTTCTTGTGTCAGTTTGCTGAGAATGATGGTTTCCAGCTTTATCCATGTCCCTGCAAAGGACATGAACTCATCCTTTTTATGGCTGCATAGTATTCCATGGTGTATATGTGCCACATTTTCTTCATCCAGTCTATACTTGATGGGCATTTGGGTTGGTTCTAAGTCTCTGCTATTCTGAACAGTGCTGTAATAAACATATGTGCACATGTGTCTTTATAGTAGAATGGTTTATAATCCTTTGAGTATGTACCCAGTAGTGGGATTGCTGGGTCAAATAGTATTCCTATTTCTAGATCCTTGAGGAATCGCCACACTGTCTTCCACAATGGTTGAGCTAATTTACACTCCAACCAACAGTGTAAAAGCATTCCTGTTTCTCCACATCCTCTCCAACATCGGTTGTCTACTGATTTTTTAATGATCACCATTCTAACTGGTGTGAGATGGTATCTCAATGTAGTTTTGATTTGCATTTCTCTAATGACCAGTGATGACGAGCTTTTTTTCATATGTTTGTTGGCCACATACATGTCTTCTTTTGAGAAGTGTCTGTTCATATACTTTGCCCACTTTTTGATGGGGTTGTTTTTTTCATGTAAATTTGTTTCAGTTCTTTGTATACTCTGGATATTAGCCCTTTGTCAGATGAGTAGATTGCAAATTGTTTTCCCCATTCTGTTGGTTGCCAGTTCACTCTAGTTTTTTCTTTTCTTTTCTTTTCTTTTTTTAACCATCCTTTAGTTGGAGTTGGAATTATCTGTTATTAGGGACCAAAACAAATTCTGTCTTAATGCAATAGTGTAGTCTGTTGAGTATTATATAATTTAAATATTTCTCTATCTATTGAATATAGAATCTCACATTACTTTTTTTTACATTTTCCCCCAAAGCTAAACCATTACTTTGTAACCTCTTCTCAACTTATTGCTACATGGTGACTTTGTTCACACTTACACTATGAAAATTATTCTCTTCAGTGTTCTCTCATGACTTCTTGGCTACCAAATCAGTTTCTGAGCCTCAAATTCTTTTCTATAAATCATTGATTGGTGGCTTTCAATTAAAAATGATTAGCCAATTATTAAAAAGTCTAAAAATAACAGATGCTAGCAAGATTGCAGATAAAAAGGAATACTTATCCACTCTTGGTGGGAGTGTAAATTGGCTTGACCATTGTGGAAGGCAGTGTGGGGATTCTTCAAAGAGATAAAAATAGAACTACCATTCAGTCCAGCAATCCCATTACTGGGTGTATATCCAAAGGAATATAAATTATTCTATCATAAAGACACATGCACATGTATATTCATCGCAGCACTATTCTCAATGGCAAAGACATGGAATCAACCTAAACACCCATTAATGGTGGACTGGATAAAGAAAATGTGGCACATATACACCATGGAATACCGTGCAACTGTAAAAAAGGATGAGTTCATGTCCTTTGCAGGGACATGGATAAAGCTGGAAACCATCATTCTCAGCAAACTGACACAAGAATGGAAAACCAAACAGTGCGTGTTCTCACTCATGAGTGGGTATTGAACAATGAGAACACATGGACACATAGAGGGGAACAAGAGACACTGGGGCCTTTAGGAGGATGGAGGATTGGAGGAGGGAAAGGTTTAGGAAAAATAACTAATGGGGTACAAGGCTTAACACCTGGGTGGCAAAATAATCTGTACAACAAACCCCAATAACACAGATTTACCTATATAACAAACCTGCACACATACCACTGAACTTAAATAAAAGTTAAAAAGAATTAGCCTTTTTTTTTTCGAAAAACCTCAATGTATTGAAAAAAAAAAAGAAAGAAAAAAACAGAGTGAAATTTTTCGGTTAACTCAGAACCTGGGGGCTTTGCCCTTTGCTTACTGTCCTACGGGACTTCTCTAGTGCTCCTTGTCCCTGACCTCTGCAAAGTTCACAGGTACCACAGGGCATAGTCCTAAAACTAGCCTCCAAATTTGACCTTATGTTGGTGCCTCTCCTGCCTCTTCTCCATTTGCAGTGTATGTGCCTGTCCTACTGAATTCTTCAGTGGCTTTGCCTACCTAAATAGTTCCTTCCTTTCTGGACTTGCTCTTCTGACACTCCCTTTTCTTCCTTTGCTATAGCCACATGAGGCTACCTCTAGTCTCTAAAACTTCCCAGTTTCTTTTTTTGCTGTGGTCTTCTCATTCAGCTCCCTGTCTTTGCTCATTTCCACCTGTTTAATCCTCCCCATTATCCTGGTTTATCTCAGTGGTCTGTCTGCCACCCAGTACCCATCTATACCAAAATGACTCTCAATTTTATCAATTCCCATAGCATTTGTACCTCATTAATAGCACTTACCACATTCTGTCTTTGAATTTTGTGTTAAAGATATTCCTCAAGCTGCATGCTTCTTAAGGTGGGGAACCATTTTCTGTTCGTTGTTCTAAACACTGCAATGCTCAGCATAATGTATCCCTCAGAGACTGTTCTGGAACAAATGCTTGTTGAATGATAAAAAATTTATGACACAAATGAAAACCCTTAAATTATGTGTGTTCTTTAGATTGTTTTGTTATGTTTTGAGACAGGGTCTTGCTCTGTCGCACGGGCTGTAGTGCAGTGGTGCAATCTTGACTGACTTTAACCTCTGCCTCCCAGGTTTGAGTGATTCTTGTGCCTTAGCCTACCAAGTAGCTGGGACTATAAGTGTATGCCACCATACGCAGCTATTTTTTTTTTTTTTTTTGTATTTTTGGTAGAGACAGGATTTCGCCCTGTTGGCCAGGCTAGACTCAAACTCCTAGCCTCAAGTGATCTGCCTGCTTCAGCCTCCCGAAGTGCTAAGATTACAGGTGTGAGCCACTGCGTGCAGCACTTCAGGTCATTTTTTTTTTTTTTAGTTCCTTAAGTGTTTGTATCATTTTTGTAAATTGATTCATACTTTTTGAAATTATGCAGGATTCAACTGATTTAAATTTCATTGATATCATGGAATCTAGAACAATTAAAACAGAGGTGAAATTACTTTTTAGTGCAAAATATTTTATATCTTTGCATTTCACAGTTTAAGAAAAACAAAGCAGTCTACTATGTCCATACTTGGACATTTTATTTTTACTTTTTTCTACCATTAAAAAAAATCAGTAGCTTTAGGGGTACAAGTGGTTTTCGTTTACATGGATGAATTATGTAGTGGTGAAACCTGAGATTCAGTGAACCTGTCACCAGAGTAGTATACATTCTACCCAATATGTGATTCTTTCATCCTCTCCTTTCCTCTACCCTCCCTGCTTCTGAGTCACCAATGTTCATTATGCAACTCTGTATGCCTTTTCATATCCATAGCTTAGCTCTCACTTATAAGTGAGAACAGAGGTATTTGGTTTTCCATTACTTCACTTGGGATAATAGCCTCCAGTTCCATTCAAGTGGGTAAAAAGGACATTAATTTGTTCATTTTTATGGCTGAATAGTATTCCATGGTGTATACATGTCACATTTTCTTTATCCACTCATTGGTTAATGGGTACTTGGCTGGTTCCATATCTTTGCAATTGTGAATTGTGCTGTGATAAACATATTCATGCAGCTGACTTTTTAATATATTTACTTCATTTTGTTTGAATAGATACCCAGTAGTGGGATTGCTGGATTGAATGGTAGATCTACTTTTAGTTCTTTGATAAATCTCCATGCTGTTTTCCACAGGGATTGTACTAAATTATATTCTCACCAGCTGTGTAACAAGTGTTTCTTTTTCATCACATCCACACCAACATTTATTGTTTTTTGACTTTTTGAATAATGGCCATTCTGGTTTGGGTAAGGTGGTCTTAATTTGCATTTCCCTGATGATCAGTGATTTTGAGCATTTTTTTGTGTTTCTTGGCCATTTGTACATCTTCTTTTGAGAAATGCCTATTCATATCATTTGCCTACTTTTTAACGGGATTTTTTTTTCTCACTGATTTGTGTTCCTCATAGATCCTAGACACTAGTCCTTTGTCAGATGCATAGTTTGCAAACATTTTCTCCCATTCTGTGGGTTGTCTGTTTATTCTGATGATTATTTTTTTTGCTCTGCTGGAGCTTTTTAGTTTAATTAGGTTCCATTTATTTATTTTTATTTTTGTTGTGTTTGCTTTTGGGATCTTAGTCATGCATTCTTTGCCCAAGCCAACATCCAGAAGAGTTTTTCTTAGGTTTTCTTCTAGAATTTTTACGGCTTCAGGTCTTACATTTAAGTCTTTAATCCATCTTCAGTTGAGTTTTGTATATGGTGAAAGATAAGGATCCAGTTTCATTCTTCTACATTGGCTATACAGTTTTCCCAGCACCAATAATGTGTTCTTTCTCCAATTTATGTTTTTGAATGCTTTGTTGACAATCAGTTGATTGTAAGTATTTGCCTTTATTTCTGGATTCTCTATTCTATTCCATTGGTCTATGTATATACGTTTATACCAGTACCATGCTATTTTGTTTACTATAGCCTTGCAGTATAATTTGAAGTCACGTAACGTGGTGCCTCCAGATTTGTTCTTTTTGCATAGGATTGTTTTGTCTATCTGGGCTTTTCTTTTGTTCCCTATGAATTTTAGGATTTTTTTTTCTAATTCTGTGAAAAATGATGTTGATATTTGATAGGAATTGCATTGATCTGTAGATTGCTTTGAGTAGTGTGGTCATTTTCACAATATTGATTCTTCTGCATGAACATGGAATGTATTTTCATTTGTTTGTGTCATCTGTGATTTCTTTCAGCAGTGTTTTGTAGTTTTCCATGCAGAGATTTTTCACTTCCTTGGTTAAGTATATTCCTGGATATTTTATTTCATTTGCAGCTATTATAAAAGGGATTGAGTCCTTGATTTGATTCTCAGCTTGGTCATTGTTGGTGTATAGCAGTGTTACTCATTTGCGTACATTGATTTTTGTAACCTGAGACTACTGAATTCATTGGTCAAATCTAAGAGGCTTTTGGAAGAGTCTTTACAGTTTTCTAGGTATATGATCAAAACATTGACAGAGATAGTTTAACTTCCATCTTTTTCAATTTTGATGCCCTTTATTTCTTTCTCTTACCTTATTTCTCTGGGTAGGACTTCTAATTCTTTTGAATGGAAGTGGTGAAAGTGGGCATCTTTGTCTTGCTCCACTTCTCAGGGAGAATGCTTTCAACTTTTCCCCATTCAGTATGACTTTGGCTGTGGGTTTGTCATATATGGCTTTTGTTATTCTGAGATATGCTCCTTCTATGCCTAGTTTGTTAAGGGTTTTTATCATAAAGGGGTGCTGGATTTTATTGAATGTTTTTTCTTCATCTATTGAGATGATCATATGGTTTTTATTTTTATTTTTGTTTTTATGATGAATCACATTTATTAACTTGTATATGTTGAATCATCCTGTGTCCTTGGGATGAAACCCACTTGATCATGATGAAGTATCTTTTTGATGTGCGGTTGGATTCAGTTTACTAGAATTTTGCTAAGGAGTTTTACATCTATGCTCATCAGAAATACTGGTCTATAATTTTCTTTTTTGTTAAGTCCTTTTCTGGCTTTGGTATCAGAGTGATTCTGGCTTCATAGAATGAGTTAGGGAAGATTCCTTCTTTCTCAATATTTTAGAATAGTTTCATAGGATTAGGACCAGTTCCTCTTCGAATATCTGGTAGAATTTGGCTGTCAATCTATTTGACCCAGGGCTTTTTTTTTTTTAATTACATTCATTCTCACTGCTTGTTATTGGTCTGTTCAGGATTTCTATTTATTCTTGATTCAAACTAGGAGGATCATATGTTCCCAGGAATTTATCCATTTCCTCTAGATTTTCTAGTTGTGTGCATAGAGGTATTCATAGTAGTGTGGAATGATCATTTGTATTTCTGCAGTATTGATCATAATTTCTCCATTTTCATTTCTAATTGAGCTTATTTGAATCTTTTCCTTTTTTTGATTTATCTAGCTAATGGTTTATCAATTTCATTTATCTTGTCAAAGAACTAACTTTTCCTTTCATTGGTCTTTTGTGTATTTTCTTGTTTTAATTTTATTTAGCTCTGATCTGATCTTTTTTATTTCTTTTCTTCTGCTAGGTTTGGGTTTGGTTTGTTCTTGTTTCTCTGCTTCCTTGAGGTGTGGCATTAAATTGTCAATTTGTTCTGTTCCATTGGTCTATATCTCTGTTTTGGTACCAGTACCGTGCTGTTTTGATTATGGTAGCCTTGTAATATAGTTTGAAGTCAGGTTGTGCGATGCCTTTGTCTTTCGTTTTTGTTTGTTTGTTTGTTTTGTTTTGTTTTGTTTTTGCTTAAGATTGTCTTGGCTATATGGGCCCTTTTTTTGTTCCATATGAAGTTTAAGGTGTTTTTTTCCAATTCTGTGAAGAAAGTCATTGGTAGCTTGATGGGGATAGCACTGAATCTAGAAATTACTTTGGGCAGTATGGCCATTTTCACAATATTGATTCTTCCTAACCATGAGCATGGAATGTTTTTCCATCTGTTTGTGTCCTCTCTTATTTTCTTGAGCAATGGTTTGTAGTTCTCTTTGAAGAGGTCCTTCACATCCCTTGTTAGTTGTATTCCTAGGTATTTGATTCTCTTTATAGCAATTGTGAATGGGAGTTCAGTCATGGACATGGATGAAACTGGAAACCATCATTTTCAGCAAATTGACACAAGAACAGAAAACTAAACACCGCACGTTCTCACTCATAAGTGGGTATTGAACAATGAGAACACATGGACACAGGGAAGGGAACATCACACACTGTGGCCTGGGAGTTGGGAGTCTACGGGAGGAATAGCACGGGGTGGGGGGATTGGGGAAGGATAGCATTAGGAGAAATACCTAACGTAGATGACAGGACGATGGATACAGCAAACTACTACCATGGCACGTGTATACCTATGTAACAAACCTGCACAATCTGCACATGTACTACAGAACTTAAAGTATAATAAATAAATAAATAATAAATAAACAGATTGTCAATTTGTGATCTTTCAGAATTTTTGATACAGGCATTTAGTGCTGTGAACTTTCCTCTTAGCATTGTTTTGCTGTATCCCAGAGGTTTTTATAATTTGTGTTATTGTTATCATTCATTTCAAATAATTTAAATTTCCATCTTGGTTTTATTGTTAGTCCAAAAATCATTCAGGAGCAGATTTTTTAATTTCCATGTGTTTGTATAGTTTTAAGGGTTTTTTTTTTTTTTTGAACTGATTTCTAGTTTTATTCTGCTGTAGTCTGAGAAGATACAGATGATAGTGTTTTGATTTTTTAAAAATTTATTGATGCTTGTTTTGTGGCCTATTGTATGGTCTATCTTGGAAAATGTTCCATGTGCTGATGAGAATAGTGTATATTAAACAGTTCTTAAGTAGAACATTCTGTAAATTCCTGTTAGATCGATTTGTTCTGGTGCAGTATAAGTCTAGTGTCTCTCTGTTGACTTTCTCCCTTGATGATTTGTCTAGTGCTATTGGCAGAGTGTTGAAGTTGCCCACTATTATTGTGTTGCTGCCTACTTGGACATTTTAAGCAGGGTTATTTATGAGTTTGTTAGCTCACTGATATCCTAGGCATACCAGTTATGAATTAATGATAAGTGTGACAGAAGTACTAATGCTATAATTTTTAAACACTTAATTTTCATTTAAGTATTATAATTGTTATTGAGCTCCCAGAGGGGACAGTCAAATATGTAGTCTCAATAAAGCATATATCCTTTTTTATTTATTTTCCTGTTTCCTATAACCTTCATAAGATTATCATTCCTTAATAGAATGTTCCTGAGAATTGTATTAATTTTAATAAAAATACCAAAAGTTGGTGAAAGAAGGAATGCATCACAGTACTACTACTAGTTAGTGCCTACTATTTCATGTTAATTACATAGTGCTTCATAATTTTGATGTATGTCACTAATATCTTTAAATAATTCTGATGACCAGGAAAGGGAATGTTGATTTGATGAGCTTTGAAATAAACTGTAGTAAGAATATATCATATGATATAGAAGTGATAATATAGTGATTGACATGCTTTGAAAGAAAAGTTTAATGTTTTTTCAAGACCAGTATTATCAGTTATTTTCACTGAGGAGGAATTGAGTAGACTAGATACAATGATAGAGACAAATAGACATAATTCCCGAACTAGATAATTGAGAACTTCAAATAAACCCGTATAACCATAAGCCGTAAGAAAAATGTAAGGTGCTGACCCTAGGGACTAAGAAGTCAAAGAATCCCTTCTCTGCATCTGTTTCATCATCTGCAAATGAATGATAATCCTCTCGCCCTCCCTCAAAGGGTTATTGCATAGATAAGATGAAATATATGAAAATATCAGAGTTGTTTGCGAAGAAGACAAATAATATTCTATCTAACATTTCTAAACTTGTAGTTATTGTCAGGGTGGGAGTCTGACTCCTTGTTCTCATGCAAAGGCAGGTGGGGAACTGTGGCCACGAGCTGGGCTACAGTGAGGAGCTTTGAGTGGGACATAGAACAAAGGAGAATCACAGCACCAAAGGTAAAGGTGGGCATGGGAACTAATGGTACAGTTTAAAGACTGAGTTTACAAGAAGAAGAGAGAATGAATCTGAAAAGAAAAACAGGAGGTTTTTCTTTTCAAAACAAAGAACCACTTTGAGGGACCAATACTCAGAGCCAGATGCCTCACAATAGGACCATGGGTGCTACCGGTGGTGGTGATAAGAATAGGGTGTACAAAAGATCAGTCCCAGCACAGGCCATGCCTTCTACACACTATCCTATGATTCCTGGGGTTCCTCTTCAGTGGAAAAATACTGATCCTATAGATGCCACAGGTTCAGTTTGTGACCTCCTACTTTTAAGCTCCAGCATTAAACCCTAAGGTGATGAGATCTTGAGGTTTAAAAGATACAGGATCTGAAATCTTGAAATATGTTTTCAATATTTGTTGTTGTGGTTAGTGGGAAATTATTATGATGATAATTTGTTGAGAGCCTTTGATGTTAAGACCTAATAAACATATATTTAGAGATCTAGAATAAATTGCTTCCATGATTGTGTATGGAATAAACTGCTTCCGTGATTATGATTTACTCTTGTTAGTTCTAGTATCCATAGGTTAATATTTGAAACATGACAATTGGCTGGTGAGTTAACAATGACTTACCTGCTAATCCCTTTTCACTTTCCACATCCCTCTACTCCTTACCCATTAATTCCATAGGACTCAGTTTGAATTAGGAAAGGAAAATGAGTCACCTAAAATGAGTATAGTTGGAGAAAGTCTCTGGACCTTATTGACATTGCCCATAAGAGCCTCACTAAATTCCCTTCTCCAAAATATTTGACACTTGCTGCTTAAAAACCAGTGATACCTCTGTGGGGTCAAGCCTGGAGACAGAGAATCATGGCATACTTTGCAGGTAAAGAAGACTCAGAAGAGAGTGAGAGGAGAAAATTTTTCTAGGTGGCTCTACCTGTTTCAGCATATATGGCCAGGCCTTTAAACTTCCAGTTCATAAAGCAGTATTCCTTATCCTAATAATTTTCATATCTGGGTCTCCTAACAAGCACTGAGCAGTAAGCGCGCTCCACTGTCTGTCTGCATCTGACTGCCCTGAGTGTGTGAATCATCATCTGCTATAGAAGCATGGAAACCCTGGGGGAATAAGCATTTGGCAGAGTCAGCAAATTGGTTGGTTTGTGCAAAGGTTTGGGAGAAGAGAGTAGAGTAGCAAAGTGAATTAATAGTGATAACATGAGTAAAAGTGGCTTTGAAAATGTAGAGGGATGGACTCCTATCTAATTGTATTATGATTTTGAATAAAAAAGAGATTTTTGTGAGTACAAACTTATTTTTAGTGTTAGTTAGAAGCTATTCACATAGTGCATAATGAAAAGCAAGTCTTTGGGTTTTTGAGTCAAGGACCCACACAATTGCTAATAGTATTAGAAGATACTTGTTGTGTTAGGTGGCCATAAATGACAACAAAGCATGGGACTAATAGGACAGAGGAGAATATGCTGTTCAAGAAAAATAGTCTTTTCTTAAAACATATGACATTTCTGCATCCTGCATTTGCCATGATGTAATGACCCTATTAACAGAAAAGAAATGAAAAAATAAGGAGTCAGCATGGTTGATGGTTGTTACCTAAGCCCATAATAACATTTTAAATTGCTTAAAGTTGCAGTCTCCTAAAAAGAAATTACAGTTGTTGAGTGGCCCTTTTGGCTACCTGGCAAGATCTATAATTCGAAAGATTCAAAATTTAATTCTTCTGGAATCTTATTTCAGATTTCCTATGTGAAAGGGTCGGAGAACTTTATATATTACAGAAAAGTATGAGACGATTAAGGCCAGAAAAATAGGCAGAGAAAAATAAGAAAACATACTTATTTCCCTGTTTCACAATAATTTGGTAGAGTGCTAAGAAAGACAAACAACCCTATAATTAGAAAAAATTATGAGAAGTTATTTTTATTCTAAAAAATCACATTAATGGCTTTGTCTGCAGCTCGGTTATTACCAATTGCTATTAACTTGTTGGCACAAACAAGCTTAACATTTATTTTATATTCTGTAGTCCTAATAATTTTTTTGAAAAAGTGTGACATTCAAATGGTGTAATTAAAACAAGTAGAATAATAAACATATATTTATGAAGGGTTTGTGTATGTATTTGTTTTAAGTTGAACAGATAATTCCTAGTGAATTTGTGAGTCATACAGTGAATAATTAAAATAAATTTAAATTCAAATATTAACATTTCAATTTCCAGTTTGGTGAACATAAGCAAATTATTATAAGTTTGTTTTCAGTTCCTGCAAAGCATATTAAAATTAACTTTTCCTCAATTTAAGTAATGTGTATAACTAAACTTCCTTCCCACTGTGAGAAGGTTTCATTTATTGCTATTTGGTAACTGCCTGGGATGGATTCAGAGTGGATTGGGCTAGAAACTCCTTGAACAGTTTCTTTTGAAATAACACTACATACGTTAAGCTCAATTACACATCCAAACAGCCACAGCTCACTTTTGGTAATTTATTCATTGATTTAACATAGTACCCAGAAGAGCCATGCCTGCTGTCATTTTTGTAATATATTATGTTTTAAATATACTCATGCTCACCCATGCACACCATTAAGGTGTGCATAAACCTATGTTTTTCTCTCTTGACAGCTATAAATGTTTGTTATTATTACACAAAACATATGTTCATGTTGTTTTTGTCTAAATTATTCTATCCGGGGCTATAAAGTTTTAATGTTATTAGTTGCCCTTAGAATTTTAATGTTTCACTGCTGTAACCTTCTTAGGATTTCTGTGCAATTAAATAGAAGCTATTTCACTGCAGCCTGGAAGAACAATATATTTTATACAAATAAAAAAAAAAAACCTTTCTTGCTCCATTTTCTTTCAGTGTAGTAAAAATATTTGCCTGACAGTTTTTCTTTTTGGTCTATGGAAACTTCACCTCTGGTCATACCTGTGCACCAGCTGTGTGTAGGACATTTCTCTTTCTACTTCTGGAATTTGTTGGAAAGACATGAGTTAAAGCACCCTTTAAACCGAAGGGACAATATTTCACCAGCCTTTCAGGGGTCATTCCAGGTACTATTTTAGTGACTCTACATTGGCCTGGCTTTAGTGTAGTGTATGCAGAGGCCAAAACAGACTAAATGGGAAGCCCATTATAATAGCAAAATATGTGTCCAACTTGGGTTCCTACCAGCATGGGTCAAAGGTGGTTTTATTTACAAATAAGTGGAAACACTAGCATTTGGTGGAGCCACAGAGACGTTTTTCCCTTATGTCCACAGAGATGTTTTTCCCTTATGTCTCCTCTTGCTTTCATACCCACTGGTAATACTTGCTCCAGGCCTCATCGTCCTAGTCAGCTAGGGCTTCAGACTTACTTACAGACCTAATTTCTCACATAGAGAATCATTCCATTGCAAATAATTTGTATTTTACAGATGAACTTCTATGAGTATTCCGTCTTGTTTACTATGTTCTTAATGTTGGCAGCATCTACCCCTACCCCAGTGGTCTTTCATATAAACAGTGTTAGGACTGAGTTATGTCACTGACTTCATTGTCTCTGAGCTTCAATTTTCCTTTTTTTTTTTTTAAATATACTAATCACTCTATTTCCATTGTCATCTTCCTAAAATACATGTTGGATCTCTCAAACTCTGGCTTGAAAGCCTTGTCAATGAATAAACTCAAAATCCTTGAAAAGATGTTTGCAGTTTTCATTGATCCGGCACCAAATCACTTCTCCAGGCTCATTGGCCCTTAATTCTATTGCATGGCCTGTAACTCAGCCCACTGGACCTGCTCACAGCTTCTCCAACACTACACTCAGCCACAGGTTCAAGTCAGCACATGTGATGTTTCCTCAGGGTGGGTGCTCTTCTCTACTTCTTGTTCATCCAACCTCTGTTTCTTCAAAATTCAGCTCAGATACTGCTTCATTCATTAAGCTCTTCCTAATTCTCCCTCAGTCAAAATTAATCACATTTTATGCATCCCTTCAGCATATTGCTTCAGTGTGATTTCTCACATATTTCATCCTATGATATTCACTAGATTATAAGCTTCTTGAAGGCAGGAACTATGCCTTTCAACTTTATTTTCTTACCAATGCCTCACACAACGTGTAATAAGTACTGCTTTATTGACAAATGGATGAACAATATTTCTTTTTACTTTTTAAGCTTGACATAATTGGGAATCACTGAACTATTAGGCTATCAAGTTAATTTCCCTACATTTGTGGCTTTATGAACATGGATATAGACCTAAATATACCTGACAGACTTACGGAAAAAGAGATTATACATTTCCTCAGAGCAACGCATTATGTTAGTGGGAAAATCTTTGTTATTTTGCTTACATCTGAATGTTCCATCAAATGCTCATTTCATCTTGTATCTGTCCTTAGAGGAATCAAAGATTAGTTTGCCCTTATTTTTTGAATAATCTCCTACTAAGTAAATAATCAGTATGAAAATCAGAAGAACAAAAGAACTTTGAATTGGGGTATCTCATGTATCGGCATTGCTTAACTTCAATTTATAGCCCAGTTTGACTTGTAAGAAAATTTGTGGAAATTAATCAGTGTATGGCATTATTTTGTTTTTCCAAGATTGTGGGTTTGAGTTGCCACAAAAATTAGAATTATTTTCTACCAACTTAGCAAACTTTTCATTAAGATGTAAAATTTCAGAGCATCATGAGGAGTTTATTCTTTTTCCTTAAACGGTACTCCTAAAATAATGTATACTATGGAATGAGAATTTATCAGTGTTCTCAGGCGCCTTCTAAGACATTGTTTAGCAAAACATTGGGTTAGTGTCCCTTCTCTTATTTCTAGCACAACCCTCAGTTCATGGCAGTTTCCAGGAAATGAAAACAGGAAATTAAGTTCTTAAAGGATTCATGGAAGCCTCTCTTGTTAAAATCACCTGTTTGGACTTTTCTTTGTGCCTCCCACACTTCTAAGTTTAACACCACATGCAAAGCCCAGTTAGAAAGAGATCTAGAAAGCCACATTTAACTTCCTTTTCAAGCTTTCATTTTTTTTCCTCTTTTTTAGAGTGGTCTCAAATGGTGGGGATTAAGGCCTTTAACAGGCAGCAGTCACTTCCCACAAATAGTAGACCTCTCTAATTTACACCATTTTAATTACATCTAAAATTTCTGCCAATTATATGGCAAAGGATTATATGGCAGGAGAAAGGAAGGGGGGGTGGATGTGGAGCCTGAGTAGCTTTCTCTTTTAAAAACAGAAAAACCTGTAATGGAAAAATGCAACAGTTGTTGAAGACTGGAGATAACAGAAGTGGTAAGTCAAGGTACTTGATTACACAATAATCTTCCATGGAGTGCTCATTACTGCTAAATAATTGACTGTGTTGCCAGGTTTCTCAGGGAGGAAAGGGTCAAGGAGGTCAGTTATCTGGTGGTAATGACCCTAGCGGTCATTAGAGGATATTAGTGCTATTAAGAATAGAAGTTTAACTTTTTATTGAAGTTTTTATTTAAATGATATTAACTTCAATTCAACTTTTAATTGAGGTGCAACCATCCAAATTCTACAGTCGGGCACCAAGAAGAAATGAACATAAAATTACATGTTCTTTTGATAGGTTGATGGGTCTTAGAATTTCAAAGGCCTCCACAGAGCTGTTACTAGACACAAACTGCTCTGAAGTCTTCTATTAGAATTAGGGCTGGGTGAATGATTCTAGGAAATAATTTTAACCTGGACCACTAAAAGGTTTAGGGAAAAAAAAAGGAAGTTCTGTCCTTTGTTTTTGTCTTTATTTTTAATTTTTTTAAGGTGAAGAGGCCTGTTTATATGGCTAGATTTACATGCATTTGCCAAGCCTTTAAAACACAATATATATCTCCTTTCCTCCCTTTCTCTCTTCCTTCTTTTTTTCCTTTTCTGCAACTCAATGGGAATAGAAAAAAAAAATCAAAAACACCAGAATTTTTTTCTTTAAATTTTAAGGAATGTTATCTTTCTTAAAAATTCAACACATCTGTGTGTTGCTGTTTCTATTAATGTAGCAGTATCTGTGAGAAGTCAGAATAAAGTGAACACTTCGTTAAAATATTTAAGCCACATAAAAATGAAAATTAATGCCAGAACTTTACCATTCATGATCTATAAATAAGATGTTTTCTAAATAAAAACAACTAACCACCTGCAGTTATATCTCTTAGAGAAATGGGAGGGATATGCAGTTTGAGGAGGAAATCTTCTGTTACTACTCCTATAGGAACAAAAGAAAGATAATTTCGAGGTTTATAATTTTACCTCTGTGAGCCAACAAGGAAGGAGCTGTGGGTAGTGAACAATTTCATAAACAAAAATCATACATACCTAAAACCCTTTGTTTCTTTGTAATCATAAACTTTATGAAGATTTGCTGTTAAGTTGGTTGGCTGCCATTTACAGCAAAGAAATTTGCTAGGAGAATTGATAATGGCTTTTCTTCCTTTGGAAAAGAATTTAAGCTATTTTACATTTTTGGTAGATAGCCAGCATTTTGTCATTTAAATGTGTCATATTACTATGAAAACATCATGCATCATAACACAGCATAACAATGTGATTTGCTGAAGTGTGAGTTTCTCAAAAAAAAAAGTAAACAAAAAGAAAGAAAGAAGGCAGTCATGTTGTTTTCACATTATGAAAGGCATTCAAGTATATTTTTCCCCCAAGAGCCTGTAAAACTAAGCACTTAAACTAGTCCCCCATCTCTGGATGCTCAGCTGTTAAGTGGGTCTCTTTTGATGTGAGGGCCCAACCCTAAGCTTTGTTGTTAATAAGAGAATGTACATGTTAGATTATGACATGTTCAAGTGGAGCTAATTGCATAAAAGCATTTTTTTTGTCAGGAAGCCAGAAGAACTAGAACCTGGAATTTTCGATATAATCCAATAGTTCAGTGTGACTTGAAATTATGTCTTTTATAAGAATGAGAATACTCTGGCTGGGCACAGTGGCTCACGCCTGTAACCTGAACACTTTGAGAGGCTGAGGCTGAGGCAAGAGCATCTCTTGAGGCTAGAACCAGCCTGGGCAACAAGCAAGATCCTGTCTTTACAGAAAATTACACTTAAAAAAAGAATGGTAATACTCTGCTATAATTCATTGACTTACTAAAGTGTTAGTTTGGAATGACCTCATTATGAGAGGAAAAGAAAACTGCTTCCCAGTAGTTAGGTTTATCTGACCATTTCTGTGTGGTATCTGGAAATTTATTCTGATACATGAATTTCTCTTCAACAATGTACAGGCCGAAAAGCACCAACTCTTAACTGCCTCTTCTTGTTCCCATTAAATAAGTTGTCGCAATTTAACTTGTAGAATTTTTAACTGAAGATCTCATTTCATCTTAAACTTGGGTTTTGAAAAGATCTTATTTCATAGGCCCATTTAGTTTACTTCAAACCGTCTTTAAATTGGAATTAGAAATATAGTCCCAGGTTAGAATATAAGCAGCTTATTGTATGGGTCAACATTTAGAGAATGCAGGATTTTTTTTTTCAACTATAAAAACAGTATGATGGAAATTACCTCATGTTGCTATTGTGGGGAAAAAAGGCAATATAATGTGTTACTTGTAGAATTTGATGAAAAACTTGTTAATGCAATGGAGTTGGGTATCAGCATTGATTTTATTTTCCAAGACATTTTTGCAATAATGTTTACAATAGTTCAGGGGAAAAAAGAGATACTTTTGGACCAGAGAGAAAGAAATTTCTATCAAGGCTGTCGTGTGTTGGGACTTAGCAGCAAGCAATAATCCCAATAGAAGTGAAATTATAACCTGATATGTGAGCCTCTAATATTCTTTGAAATCTGAGGTAAAGGGTAGGGAATCCCTTCCACACAGCATGTGTAAAGTCTACTTAGCCATGTAACCCTTTCCTGATAGAAAGGGCTAGTTCTTCTAGTGTTTTAAATAATTTGTTTTTTTTTTAATATTAATTGTAATAGATGCTTATTGAAGAAAACCTGGAAAGTACAGTAAATAATACAAAAGAAATAAAATCACAACTATCTTACAATCAAATGACAAGGCTAGCTAACATTCTGATGTAGTCAGCAGACGTTCTTCTGGCTTCTGATGGAGCCATTACAACAGTCTGATGTAGCATTCTGAGCATCCTTCTAGTATTTTTTCCTACTGCTAATAGTTTTGTTGAAATTATTTAAATTCACAGATTATATGGTGAGATTTAATTAGATCAATATATTTTATACTTCACTTTTTTATTGAGAAATATATTTTCCATGTCTCTTTCCCCACAAATAACATTTCACTTTATTTGAGAAATTTGTTCTCATATTTATTTTACTAAAATTTCATATGATGTATAAAATACCTTATCTATTGTTTACCATGTTATTTTTAGAAAATTATTCTTTGAGTACCCTGTATATAAGATTAAGATTTGCACCCTGTGTGTAAGATTAAGATTAGCACCACTTCTGTGTTTATGCAAATAAACTCATGATGTTATAATGACAGGTTTTATATTTATCAAATTTCCACTTTTCAGAATGGCTTTTTGGAAAGTTTATGATTTCCTGATTGGATTTCATGATTGAATAGTTTATGACTTTTTAAGATTGAGATTGGTTATATTTTAAATAGGTTTTACAAATGTAGCAAGACTGTAAACACTGGATATTACAGTTGTGTAGTTGTACAAAACTAGGAGAAATACATTTATTGATCTCCTGAGAGCAGTAATTACAGCATAGAGATGGGATTCTATTTCTATTCTTCCATTCCTTCATATTTCATTGCTACGATTGAACCTAGCACTCTAGCATTTTACCAGTAAGATGTAGCTTATGAGACTAGTTGAGTTACTCTGCAGAAAGTAGCTTTAGAATAAGCTGTTGAAGTTGGCACATAAATAAGATGTTTAAAATGATTTTAAAATGTACAACTACATTTTGATTGTCAATTTAGGTAAAGGTCTTTAGAAAGCAAATATAATACATTCTGGATGTGGTTAGGCTGTGAGTTGTTAATGTTCGTTCAGAAGCATGGTGACATATAGTAGATCATTAAAATACAAAAGAAGCCTTTTTGGACTTTGATGACATTGTAATAGCATTCTACAGAGTTTAGTAAAAAGTATTTTAGAAGATGAACATGAGACAACTTTCTCTTCCCAACGTTAGTATTTTCAGCTGTATATTCATTATTTTCCCTCAACGCTTATAAACATTTTCTGATGTTTTTTCTTTAATTGGGAAGGTTAGGAAGTGATGTTGTAACTGGGATGTCTGTTTTGCTGTGAACCATGTACTATACTTTTCCCTTCTGGTCTAGGTAAACAATAACAAATATTTAGCGAGCATCTTATGTGAAAAACATATATTGAATTATTTTTAAATGCTTTTAAATAAAAGTTTAGGAGCTTTTGCTGTATAGGAGGATCTTAACTGCTGGAATGATCAGTCAACTGATTTAGCCTTTGTGTATTCATTTATTCTACAAATATTTATTAAGTATTTAATGCCTACCATACATCCCAATATGTTGTCTTCCCTAGACTTTCAAGTTTTGTGTCATGGGAAACTTGGGGTTCTCCTATAAAACATTTGGTAGGATTGCAAGAAAGGAGAGAGACAGGTTATTTTCTAATTGTATGTCAGGCAAAATTGATCTTTAAAGAGAATGTTCTGGTATCAGCAAACTTTATGCTCAGAGGAAGTGGTAAATTTGCAAAGATATGCATCTATATCAGAGAATCCAAACAGGAGACCTTGATGGGGAACTGAAAAGGGGATCAAAAAACAAGGCTTTGGACCACAGAAACACTGACCTTTTGGAAAGGACTTGAAAGCTGTAAGTGATGAGCAGGGGCAAGAGACTTCGACAGGAAAACCAATCAGAGAGCATAAAGCTTAGATTCAGACCCTAGCCTTATATGTTTTTTAAAATTCCAAAGAATGACTTGCAAGTGACTCTTTCCAAGAATACTGTTATATCATTTTTATTTAATTTAATCATTTGCATATTTAGGAGTAACTTGTTTGTACCAACATGTATTTAGATTAGTTGATTCTTAACTATCACTCATTTGTATCACATACATTTTGTATCAGACTGGAATAATTTATTGGATCAGCAGCCACAAAGAATCAGCAAGTAAAATCATTCCAAATGTAATGCTATCTAGGATAGAAAAATCAAGAAAGTGTGGGCACACATTAACTGGGTCCGTTCTCTGTTTACTTTTTTTCTAATTTGATTTCATTTTAATTGTAATGAAACAGTATAAAGGATTCATATCCACCCCATCAATTCATATAAACTGTCTTTGATTCACATTTCAGTCTTTGACAGATTTTTAAGCACAAAATGATAAAATTATAAAGCATTAGGCTTTTACATCAGAAAATATGTAAATAGAACAGCAGTTGTTCTCTTTAGGACAGAGCCCTCTATCTAGGGAAAACGAGATTTCATCCCCTTCTACGAAGTTTACTTATTTCGGTCTGTTGCTTTAATTTATAGTGACAGCATCTGCAAAGAGCACAGGCTTACTCCAGTAGATTGCATTATTGTTCCCACGATTCACTCCCCTTTTCTGTAAGAGGATTATACACCCCTGCCTATTACCATGTGACTTGCAGGCCTCCTGTGGAGGAGGATGCACCCCTGCCCCATCAACTTTGAGCTTGGCTGGTATGAGCTTTGGACAATGGTAAGTGAGCAGATGCTTTAGGAGCCATTGCATGTCTCCGCTAGCTCACTGGCTCTTCTCCCTCTGACACAAAGAGAGCATGTCCAAAGAGGGGCTGCATCCAGGAATGAAGAAAGAATGAAGACAGGTAGAGAAAACCCACAACCTACTCACAGCTATCCTAAGTGGGCATGTAATGTTAAGTGAGAAGTAAACGTTTGTTTTCCTTTGCCTCTATCATTTCAGGGTTGTTACTGCAGCAAAGCTTACCAAATACCATTACCAGAAGCTTGACCATGTATTTCCCCAACCTCATCAAACCAGTCTACACTTCTTCATGTTTCCCATCTCTAAGTCTTCCTCCAACATTGTTCGTGTCACAAATAAGGGAGCTCACAAGTCTTCCATGGCTTCTTATTTTAAATGTGAAACTTGTCTATTTCCAAGGCAAGCCTATGGTCTAATTTCTGTGTCAAACTTATTTTCGTTTTTTACTCCAGACAGCCTCCATCACTAGTTGAGCCAGTTTCCTCACTGTCTCACAGTCTCTACACATATGTTTAGGGCAGTAGAATACAGTGGTTAAAACTAGCTTCTGGATTCAGACAGCCTGGGATTGAACCCTGGTTTCAGTACGAACTGGCTGGGTAACCTTGAACAAGTTACTCAACCTATCTAAGCTTCAATTTTGGATAATTCAAGGAGGATAATAAGAGTACCCCATTCACAGGGCTGTAATGTTAACTGATGTAAGGCATAGAAAATGCTTAGTGTGGGACCTGTCTCAGCAAATGCTCAAGAAGTATTAACTGGTTGTTGCTTTTATCAGGAATGCTTTTTTTCCGTCTGACTTATCTTGGTTCTAACCAAACTTCACGTTTAAGTTCAAAGTTCATTTCTCTATGACATCTTCCCTGACAATTTTTTGAGAGTGTCTTTTATTTGCTCATTGTTGTTTCCTTGAATTAGGCTGTTTCTGGTTCTAATCTTCCTGAAGACAGTGAGTTAAACCTACTCTGTATCCTACAGGCTGAGGACATCATGACTGTCCAGTCTAATTAATCGATAATATTTACCCTGTTGAAGTTATTCATTTGGAGAGCCAGTTATTTTTTTTTGGAGGGGTGGTGATAGGGAGTAGGGTGGAGTCAGTGCAGATATGGCCATAGTTTTAACAGAATATTACTTTTAAGCAGCTCTGAAATTTGTTAACACCTGTCATGTCATTCAATTCTTTTCCTAAATAGACCTCAAATTTGAAAGAATCCTATAGCTATAACAAGAGGTTTGGTGTTACGAGAGCACCGAATCCTAACCACTAGACCACCAGGGAAGCTAAGGTTTGATGTTAAGATAAACACATGTTAGGTGAGGCCTGTACTGGGGTTATTTAGTGGTGATTTCCGAGATTTTGGTGCACCCATCATGGGCTGAGTTTTCAGTGTAAACTCAAGAGTGACCTCAGTATTGCTGAATTTAATTAATCAGGGGAATTTTGAAAGAGAAGATCACTGCTAGCTAAATGAAGTGTATGTTCTGCCAAGGTCAAGTTGTCTTGTATTATTTGAGACTCACTGCTGAGTACTTTATTCATTGTTTTCAGATTGGAAAATAAAATTACAGCTTTTCCAGGAAACTATGGGAATCAATTTATTTTAGTAGGGAAATAGGGGCATGGAAAAGCAGCTTGCCAATTCTATGCAACTGTGAAGAGGAGGGAATTATGAAAAGCTTGCTGTATGAGTCATAGAGTGAAAATCCTTGCTTCAGGGATTAACAGGTACATAAGTTATGGACAAAATAAGTAACTGGGGCTCCATATGGATATTTTATTGTCTATTTTAATTTGTATCAATCACTAAAAAGAAAGGATCACATGATACAAGCACATCACTGATCCATCTGTAATTATTAAATCAAAAGTAATTTCAGAAAATACTACCCTCAATAGACAACTCGTTTATTTATTTAGCTGTGGCTAGTAAGCTGTCCTAGAGCTGGGAGCTACTGTTGTAGCTAGATTAGATGAATGAGTTACAACAAAAACTGATGGAAATAACACTGGTAAAAATAGACAGTGGATATATTCAAGGTAATTGATAATTATAGTGGGAGAAAAGAATGTCAAACATTTTTATGAGAAAATTATGTGTTCAATGGATGTATTTTAATAAACATATGAAGAATGTTGAAAATGACTGATTAATTGTAACTTATTTTTTAAAAGTATGAATATATGCATGAAGGGTTATAGGAATATATAGGTTAAACCAAATAATGGTGGAAGAGAAGATTACTTCAAAGAATAGGATGTTATAAAGCCATGTTTATTAGCTTTTGTGAGAGCAATCCAGCACCATTCAATTTATTCGTTGCTTTATGTTAGATAGTTCTCAAGAGACTGAAATCCACTATTAAGCTTACTGATTTACATGCAAATAGTGGTCTCTTCTCTCAGTTGTATATAGACTAATACTTGTAAGGACTTTGTATTTTGCCCAGAAATGTTTTGCACTTATTTTTAAAATTATTCAAAATAAACGTGCTCTCTGTTAGACATTTTAAACAAAAAATATATACCTTTAAAAATAACAGATTTTGAAATGCAGCAAATGGTACATGTGCAGAAAAGTCTATACATGTATAACATAATTGCTGGCAATCAAATTACTTGCCCATCAAATGGTGTCTGTTTTACTCCGAATTCATGGGTGCTGTCTTCATTAGGAATGTTAACTTATCAAAACATAATTTGTCACACTGAAAAATTACTTTTTAAATTTCCTTAGGTGTATGATAGATTTTGAGAAACATTATTTTGATGTGTGAGTTTGAATCAGGGCAGCTAACTTAGAAGAGATGAAGTAAATATTTGAGTTCCTCTATATAGATAGGCGCTGAGAGTGGCATTCATGTTTCAAAGTTGTGAAAGTTCCTGCTGGCCCTACAGGTACTCATAGTGAGTGTGAGAGAGCAGCATATTGCTCTGTGCTGTGAGTACAATGTGGTAAGTCATAATGGTAGAGAAGGGTGTCTGCACTGGGAATCACAACATGGCTTTCTCAAAGGCTGTGCTGGAACCAAGTTTTAAAGAATGAATAAAAATCAGTCAGTTGAAAATGTTTTCAGAAAGTGTTCAGCACAACACTAGCAGGAAACAAGTAATTCTACTGGGCTGTAGGAGTAAGTAGCATAAGATGAGGCCAGGAGGCAACGGAGGAGCAAACTGTGAACAGACTTGTGTGACCACTGCTAGTTAAGAGGCACCTGTGAAGGTACTTTAGCAGGGGATAGCATCATCAGCTGTGCAATTCACAGGGGTCTCTAACAGCAGTGCAGAGGATGGATGGGGGACACAAAGTGGAGTCAGGGAAGGCATTGAGGAGATGACGCCTCAAATCAGTAACAGTGGGAATACAGAGAGGACAGGGTGGATCCAAGAGATGTTAGAGAGGTAAAAAGTCTTGGCCTAGCCTATCATCTCTATTTATAATTTCCATATCTGTGAAATGGGAATAATACTACTATTGTGTACTTCATAGGTTGTGTTGAAAGGATTAAATGTAAAGCACCACTTAACATAAGGCCTAGTACATAAAATACATTTAATAAATATTAGCTTATGATATGTCATAATACATCAGCAGAACGGGGTAACTGATGGGAAGCAAGGAAGAATGTAGTCAATGTGGGCTGTTGAAGAAGTAATGAGTGAATATTCTGAGATAGGTAATTTTAGAGGAAGGATTCATTCCGAAGGCCAGAAGCCAGATTGTGGCAGGTTCAAGAATAAAATTTACAGTTAAGAATTATAGAAAAGATAGACTACTCTAACAAGATATTTAACTGTGAAGGGAAGGAGGAAAATAATATCATAGCCAAAGTGAGATGTTTGATAAGATTTTTTTTTTTTTGAGACAGAGTCTCACTCTGTTAGCGAGGCTGGATTGCAATGGTGTGATCTCGGCTCACTGCAACCTCTGCCTCCCAGGTTTAAGCGATTCTCCTGCTTCAGCGTCTCTAGTAGCAGGAATACAGGAGCCCACCACTGCGCCCAGTTAATTTTTGTATTTGTAGTAGAGATGGGGTTTCACTGTGTTGGCCAGGCTGGTTTTGAACTCCTGACCTCGGGTGATCCACCCACCTCGGCCTCCCAAAGTGCTGGGATTACGGGCGTGAGCCACCACACATGGCCGATAAGGTTTTTGTTTGTTTGTTTGTTATTTTATGTTTGTTTTTATATTGGGGTATTTGTAACATATAACACTGTTTTCAATCAAGTCAAGAGTCCAGAAGTAGTGGCATGGGGTTGATTGGTATAATGAACCCTGAGATTTAAGTTGAAAAAACAGGAAAGCAGAAGAGAGCTGATATAGAGGCAGGGATTAGAATTACTTAGAACCAGTCTGGAAAGAATATGTGCATTAACAATGAGGTGAGGTTGGAGAATGGGAATTAGGAGAATCAGTTTGTAGTCAGAGTGTGGGATATGGGAGTTTATGCTCTAGATTTGGCATAATATGATTATGGGAGTTTGTTGCAGAATGGTGTAGGTCACTGGAACTGAGGAAACCAAGAAACTGGGGTGTGGGAAGAGTCAATATCACTTACATTGAAATTGTCCAAAGCAGAATGGGAGTGGGTAGAGGAGGAAGAAAGAAAGATTCGGGGGCAGGTGCCATAATCCTCAACCAATAAATCCAGTAGTGAGTCACACAGAGACTCAGGATGGGTTTCAAAAGACATATTTTAAAACTGGGTAAAGAAGCAATGGCTTGGAAAAGGCTATTAGAACACAAAGACTGACTGTCTTCTGCATATTATGGTGAGTAGAGAGATGAAGACCAAGCAGCCTCTACATCTAAGGAAAGGGCTAGTGGGGATGTCAAGGGGAACATGAGCTGGGAGCACTATTGGGGTGAGGGTAAGTGAAAAGACATAAAAGGTCTCTCTCTTTGAATACTGATGAAGAATGGCAAGGATGAGAGGCATGGTAGAGTTAACTGGTCACAAACTTTGATTCTGATAAAGGCAGAGGCACTGGAGAGTGTCAGCAGCCTGTGGCCTAACAGACAATATGTTCAACTCTGTATTTTGTATGCCAGTGTTTTGTTTCTTTTTCTCTTCTGCTTCCAACGTTTTTCCTGTTTCACTGTGTATTAGCATTTCAGCCAGATAATCGAGGGAGAGAAATAGTGAGAAGAAATAAGCATACAGTCATTAGATGATTGCATATTATCAGAAAACCTCAAAAAATTGAGTTTTTGTTAAATAACTGCTGAAAAAAGTTGATATTATCTAATGGCCTGATCCAAGCAAAACAGTATTATAAGTAGGAAGACCACTTTTTGTATCTATCTTCTTTTTTCTCTTTCTCTTTCCCTCTCTTTTTCTTCTCCTTTCCATTTAAGACACATTTATTGAGTTTTAACTACCAAAGCACTGCTCTTAGTTGTTGGTAGGGTAGAGGGCTGAAGGTGGCATAAAATGAACAGAACCTGGTTCCTACTCCCAAGATTGTTATAGATAAGAAAGCAGACTTGATAATATTCATAATATACATAACTACAATATATAACACAACTATAATGCCAGAAAAACTTGGACTAAAACGAGGGAATAAATGATATCTTATGGAAGTATAGAGGAAAGAACAGTTAAAGAATATGAAATGCTTTATGAATTTGTATGTTTTAGTGGGAATTTTGGTTCTGACATAGCAATAACACTCTCTAAATTTCAAAATCTAGGTGACTTTATATATATAGGATTTACTTAGGTTTCCTTTCAACAGTATGGATAATTGACATACATACAATATATAAAATTTAGATGCTGTTGCTACTAAGTGGTTCACACTAATGTTATGACCCACTAATGCTTAGGAATAAGCCCTGAAGATGATTAAAGGAATTATAGGTGATCCAGAAGTATGTATATAGTTTTTACATGAATGTACATGAACTTATGGTTTGTGGCTAATCATTGATATGTGCTTAAAGAATAGAGATGTTTGCTCTCAGAGAATAGAAGATTTCAGGTATATATCAAAATTTTAGAAAAAGGATGCTATAGCCATCTTTATCTATCCCAAGACAAGAACTAATGATTGTCTATACAGCACAACTGGGGTGAGAGTAAGTGAAATGTGTCTATACAGCACAACAATCCCAATCAAAAGTGAGAATCATTCATATGTTTATTTATTCATTCAGTTGTCAGATGTTCATCGAGTATCTTCTATGTGCTAGAAATCACAGAACGCTTTTGTGGAAACAATAGTGAGCAAAACCAGACAGGATTTGTCCCCTCATGGGGCTTGAGGAAGATAAGAGTGTAATCACGTTTTCACAAATAAACATAAAATTGCACCTGTGAAAAATACCACAAGGGAAAAGTTCAAAGTATTAGAAGAACCTGTAGTTAATTTGATCCAGTCAGGGAGGTTAGGCAAGTGTTCACCAAGGAAGCAAAATGGAATGAAAATCTAAACAAAGATTGAATAGGGAAAGAGACTGGGGACTGAAAACATATTCAGGCTGAAAGAGTATTGGTGATAATGAAACTGGAGAAAGACCATCGCACTGGAAGAGAGTGCAACTAGGGCCAAGTATGGGGTAAGATTTGGGATGGAGGGAGCAGCCAGATTGCTTAGAGCCTCGTAGTTCTTTGCTTTGAAGGCAAAATACACAGCAAGTAAATTCCGTTTTTGTTCATCTCTTTTCCCTAAGGCAAATGCCTTCCCAAAAAATAAAATGGAAAAGACATTATCGTGATAGAATATTTTAACAAGATGTAAAAATAAAAATATTCTTTGTTTTTTTATTTTCAATAAAGGCAAGATAGCACACCTCTTCTTCACTCATAAAAGAAATAAATAAGAGGAAAAATAAGATCTCTAGCTCCTATCTTGTTTATCCTAATCAGGATTAGCTTTATCCTAATCAACAATCTTATATTCAACCTTAATGATATTTCATTAGCTTCTCAGAACCACCTTTCCTGTCTAAGTCTAATTATATCTAATGTAATGTATCTCAACTCACTATATTAAATCATTTTTAAAAAAGCATTTTAAAAACATTTAAAAATCACTCCAGAGCTTTGATTTAGGCCTAGAGAGGATTGAGTTCTGTTATTTAGAGAGGATTGAGTTCTGTTTTTTATTTTTGGGGTCCATGATCTGCCAATTTTCTTCTCAACATGTCTTTTATTCTCGTATTTTAAGGAAATGAAAATAAACAATTTTCTTTTGTAATAATTCATAAATTTTTACATAAATAAAATGTAAATCTAAACACCTGTTCGGATCAATTCTTAAAATAAGTCAGTTATTCAACATGCTTCATGTCGTAGAGACCAACTTGCTCTTGCCTTTGCTCACATTAGCCCTCACAGATAACCCTCAATTGATTGAGAATCTTAGGTACCTCCAGTAGTATATTCTAATATCCTTTTATCCTCCAAAGAGATCAAAGTTCTGAATTTTATGAATGCTAAGCTTCAAAGAATGTGATTCAGAAATGATCCAGAAATACTACAGAGAATCTGTGTAATAGCATAGGACTCTGTTACAGAAATATGCAAATAAAAATGTACAAACAAACAAAAATGTATAAAAAAAAGTCTGACAATGTAAAATACATAAGTGAAGAATCATTAGCTGCCACTATTTCTCTTTGATGACCTTTTGGTTATGTGTTTCTATAAACTGTTGCAATTGGATGTACTATCTAGAGAATCCTCAGATTTCCTTCAAGAGACATCGTGGATACTGCATTTAATTGGACTGCAGGATAAATAGATTAATGCTCTTGTACTCTCTGAAAGGTCCTTGGTGATTTTTTTTTTCACTGAAAACGTTTTGGGACCGATAAAGTAAAACATGCCCATTCTCCATCTATGATGGTAATGAGTGATCAGGTGTGTTTTCATTTAAATCTGGTATGCTTAGTGTTCAGAGGGTAGATCTGAAGAAAGCAAAAGAAGAATGCAAATTATGTAAATGGAAGAAGTAGAATATATAATAATATGCAATACAAGAAAAGAAATGAGAAAACTAGGACCTTCTAGGCAAAGAAAAAGAAAATTTTTACTGGGTGCAGTGGCTCATACCTGCAATCCCAGCACTTTGGGAGGCCAAGATGGGAGGATTGCCAGACCTCAGGAGTTCAAGACCAGCCTGGACAAAATAGTGAAACCCTGCTTAAAAAAGAAGAAGAAGAAAAAAGAAATTTTATTCCTGATTTTTAAGTAAAAGCTGAAGGACTTATGTTAACTACGTCTATTGGACTTAAGATTTGGGCTTGTTTCTAAGAGCAATGAACAGAAATGATGGCTTCCAGAGGGCAATCCTTGATGACTGATGATGGAAACTGGTTAAATTTGATGTGGTCCCCAAATTTTACTCTGTGAGAAATAACAAGAGCTATAATTGGAACTTAGGAAAAGGTCAGTTTATCTGAGGAAACTAAAAATCGTGTAATTTTTAGGTGTTTCCTTGATAAAATTGTAAAGAACGGGCACAAAAATTCCATCTAAGGAAAGTGGGAAGGGGAACATGTTTTTTGGGGATTGCATTTTAATGTGGAAAGAGAAAAAAAGCAAATATTCTTATGCCAGAAGCTGTTTATGAAACTGTTTTTAGTGGCTAGAGATTTGGAAATAGCAAATCAGCAAATACATGAAGGTATCTTTAAGGAAAAAGACTGTTAACATTATTTTTCCAAAAGTATAGTATCATTTACTTGGAGGAACAGAAATGATTAATGTAGTCTTTTTGTTCAGGGAAGCTATTCCACAAGATAAAAGGCTAGTAATCTAATAACTAGCATATCAGTATTATTTTATTTGCTTTTTCCTGTTTGCAAAATAACTTCTGTGCTATCTTGTTATTGTTGTTCTACTTGGCTAGTTATACATCTATGATAAGAGAACATAATTAATGTGAAAAATTATACCAAAATGGTTGTGTTTATTTTGTGTCATTTTAGCAATGCCCCTTCAGGAGTGCTGTTCTTATTTTCCACTTGCATTCAATAATAGGCTTGCAGCCAGTGGCATTGTATTTACACAGTTTTTGTCAAAACAATTTTATCTCTAATAGATTTTGATCTACATTGGCTGAAAACTTCTGTTTCTGTTTAAAACTTTAATATAATTTTATGTGTCTCTATTTCAGGCAATATAAAAACTTTTAAACTTACATATACTTGGCAGCTGTATAGTTTTTTCTTTCACTAAGTTGATTTATTTTGTAAATGGGGGAAAATGTCCTTAAAATTAGGCATCTTATTTTTAAATGGACTCGGAGGAGAGCAGCAAATTTGAGCATAGTCTGTTTCATTCATTTGCCGCAGAAAAGAATATTTAAAAAATACTCCACATGCTGTGACCTTCAGATGATTAGAATTGGTTACAAATATAAATGAATTCCCCATAAACATTAAATGATCCTCCAAGAAGCCTTGTTTGAGACTATGTAGACATATATTTTCATTTTGATGCACAAGGATTTACACGTGTGATTCCCCATTAACATTACTCAGGTAAATCCGATTAAAAAGTGCATATCCCTCTGGGTGTATAAATTTACACATGAAGCACAGTTAAAGTATATCAGTATTAATACTGTACCATGGGAGTACCATATGACAAGGAAATTGGCAATACAATTAGAGTTTCACATAGTATTAGAATGTTTTCATTACAATAAAAAAGTTTTTGTGACAGCATAAAAGGATAAATTGTATTTACTAGGACAACTAGAAAAAATCTGTACATTTCAATATAACGCTTATGAAACAAATGTAATAAGGAAGATTAATGCTCTGAATCTCTTAACAGTACTCTTTTATCACTGTGTTGTCCGAATGAATGACTGAAATCTTCTAGCCCTGAAAGTAGAAAGTAGGAATCAATGGTAAAACCCATCTTCCAGGATGGATATTATGTTGGGAAAGGTATTCTGTTTGCCACCATCTCTTCTTTTTTTTCTCTCCTTCTTCATACATTCTTTTATCTCCTGCTTTTCTCCTTTTCCCTCTTCCTTTTCTCCCTCCTAATTTATGAGCATGTTTTCTTTGTTACTGTTTTTAAACATATGAGCTGTTTAACAAGGGTTACAGGTTTTCCTTATGCCAACTGTATGTCATCAGGAAGACATAAAGACAGACACATGTCCTTTATAAAAATGGACATGTGAACTGTAATGAACTTGATACTTAGTCTTGATTCTCTGCTCAGACTAAGCAATCTCAGATAGAAATTAAAAATGCATAGTTCTTCATCTTCTGTTACGATTCAATCTGTAGACTTTAATAAACTCATAATGCTGAGTACAGTTACTTGCCTTTTCCCCCTATTTCTTATAGCTATGTTCACCTGACACACTGAAATATTGATGAATCCTGTGATGCTCATGTGTGTACATATATAGAGCACATAATTTTGACTTATGAAAGTTAGTTGCAGACCCTTGAGGATGAGACATTTGCTGGGGTAGACCATTTCTAACAGATCATTTGATGTTAAATGGTCTGATTTTGTTTGGTGCTCTTCTATTTGCCACAGAGTGATATAAAAGCACTGTAAGTCCAATGTCCACACAGAGCTTAGTTCAGATGGAGTTGGAGTTGTTCTTCAGGAATTTGATGGGGTGTTAGGAATAGGAAATTTCTACTCCAAATGCTGTCAGATAGTAGTATCCAGAGAAATGACACTTTCTGTGAAGGTCATTTCTCTCACCTATCAAGTGTATCTAGGCGGCATCAGAGAGGAAAGCTGTCAGTAATTTCTAACCTAGCTAAGGTTATATCTGGCAATGCTGGAGCAAAGAAACTAACATGGTGCTGGTTTCTTGAGACATTTGTTAGATCTCTGTGAATACTGCCCGGGGGAGTTGTTTCTAGGATGTTCCTGAGAGTTCTGCTGGCCTAGGAAGTAGAAAAGGTTTTAAGTACTCAAAATCTTTTTTCTTAGTTTGCTGTCAAGTTGCACAAAGTCTGTATAACAAGGCCTTGGATGGCTTTATTTTTCTATTGCATTTTGGGGACTAACTTTTTTAACTCCTTAGCGTCTGTTTCTCTCTGCCTCTGTTTTCTTTTCTCTATTTTCTCTCCTCACCAACCATCACAAACTGAAATGTCTGTATTTCTCTAAATATATAATTTATTTTTAGCCTTCTCACTTAATGTCCCTGATTGCTTTCACAAAGAGCTCCGTAGTTCTCCATATGATTACCCAATAAAATTCCCTTCAGTTTTTGTCAAGAGAAACCTCTGCTTTTCTAAAAAGCCACCATGATATTTCTGGTCTTTGATAGACTAACAGGTATATATACCATAGTCAATGGATCATTCAAACACAGAAGTTACAAGTCAGTCCTCTCTCATTTATGGATTTATTTCTGCGATAAACCTAAATCTTTCATCATCTTTGCTGTAAAACATACATTAGTACACAGCTAAAGGTGGTGCTTTTATCTAGCTAAAGAAAAAGAATGTTTATTTTTGATAGGGACCTAATCTTAAAAGGTCTGATTCTATTTAAATTTTGACTCTGTATATAGGATAATTAGGTTATTAAATAAAAACCCAATTATTTATTTGTATATATAGTATTAGGTAAAACTATTTCATCCTTGAAGGAATATACTTAAAAGAGTAGTGTAGCACCAAGGACATTTTCAACCTAGAATATTTTATTTAAATGCCATTAAGCTATCAGTAATATTTGTTGCATTTGTTTTCTCATCATTGTTGATTGTCAATATATTTGTGGGTGAACAATCTATTTCATAACTGATCTTCTCCTATCGTTTATGTTTCTATTTTTTAAATTTATTATTTTTTTACAGATGGGGTCTCACTTGTTGCCCAAGCTAGACTTGAACTCCTGGGCTGACGTGATTCTCCTTCCTCAGCCTGCTGAGTAGCTGGGACTATAGGCTTGTGTCACCACACGCACCTACACTGTATATTTCTTGATGGCACTGCCTTGTATGAGTGACAGGGGAACTTACTGCTGTATTGATGAGCTCACATGCCTCAAACCAGAGCTGTATTGAATTCAAGTAAGTCTGGCAAGAGGAGCAGGTGGGTGATAAAGGAGGCAGACAATGTTTATACACAATTCTTAGGAACCTGGCAGGAGGATCAGAGCCTGGCAGGGAAAAGGAGTCTTTGAAAAAAAAAAATCACACAAGGCTGAATAGCACTTTTTAATGGAAAATTCTTATTTTGACTCTAATTTTATGCTTAGATGCTTTTAATTTGATCCACATTTAATTTGCCATTCCTTGGAGAAAGCATTGATTATATGAAAAACTATCTGCTCTATTGCTAACGAAACAAGATTGGTTTCAAGGGCTACCATGATGGCATTGTATTTTAATGGTGCTCACCTGGAAACATTGAAGCATGCACCACTGGAATCATCTTATCATCTCCAGGCCAACTCTTCTGGTTGTGATTGCCTGATAGCTTTGTTAAAGTCATAGTTTTGAAGAAAAGTGAGTCAATATTGAGTATTGAAAAAGTGGTAAAAAGCTAAGTTTAGCCAATGGAGCTGTAAGGCGTTGTAAAAGACCATTTAAAAATTAAATGTCAGTAGTGTATTTGAGAACACCTATAATAATATATAATACATAATAATATATAATAGATCTATAATAGTATATAACAGATATATAGATTCTCCCAAACTCAATCACTTTGATGCTGTAATCAAAAATAATGCTATTCAACACTAATATGACAAGTTTCAGAGAGACATAAATAGAGATTCTGAGTTTAGGCTAAGCAACTGTGTAATAACAATTATTTTGGTTAGAAATCTGAAGCTGCATATAAGATCTACCACAAGTATTATATAAGAAAATTCAAGTCTTTTATGTTTTAAAAATTAGGCTGCCATTATTCCTGAAATTCTAATGGCTGAACTAGCAACAGTAAAGATGTCCAGGTTTCAATGAAATGTATTTCATAAATTAGCTTATCATTGCACTGATTTAGCATGCCTAGCAGGTGAGAGACAAAAACATGTGTTATCTTCCCTAGGGAACCTTCAATGAATGTCATTCTGCCTTCATATGTCTTTCTTTTCTCCTCTTCTTGAACTGATATAAAATTCTAATGTGTGCCCTCTAGTTCCATCTTCATTGAAATCTAGCAAAACTGCTGAAGGTAAGATAGTGGCAATGGTGCATGAAAAAGGGGAAAAGCAATACAGTGATTCATGGCATACTTGAGGAAAGTTGCAATTGTTAACAGCTCTACTTTTATATATAGACAAGTTAAAATATGTCATATATCAGTGTTAAAAATAAAGTTACTAATCTTGGTAGTTTCTTAAAGTTCATAGGAAAGGCACTACAACTATTTTGATACCTTGAAAGCAGTGCCATATGTATTTGAGGGCATACCATGTCACTATATCCCAAAACAATAGTCTAGAAAGTAAATTTATGATAGAGCCATTAGTAATCTTGACAAGTATATGCTGTTTATATACCAGGAATAGTAGGTATTATGAAAAACCCTGCTTCATATAATATTATAAAAATTAAATGTGACATTTTCCAAGTGTTTATTAGCTCACGTCAACATCCCTTATCTCTGAGGCTTTGTTCTGTTCAAATTTGAACCTCTGATGCAGTTATCATTTTGGAAATAGTATTCATTGGTCTTCAGATCTGCAGATGCCAGTGCTTTTAGAGCTAGAAGATTGTTAGGCATTGCTTCCATTTGGTAGATGAGAAAACTGAGGTGTCTGACCAAATCTGTTTCCTTTTACTGGTAAGAAAAATAAGAGTGGAGAATCCTTCTCTTTCACTTTTTGCAGTCTTCTTTTTGCTGATGAATATGTCCAATCTTTTTTCCTTATCTTTTAATAGGAAGACTGAGCAGAATTTAAGTGGCATCTTCAGTTTTTAAGTGCCACTGTCTGGCAAAAGCTTTGGCCAAAGTTTTCTTCTGATAATTAATAAGACAGGATAAAGATGCACCAATGATTTCTAAGTCTTTAAAAAAAAATTCACAATGTTGAAATTAGACTGCTAAAACCTAGGCAACAGGTATTGGTACCACATGAGTGCTAAGTTACTATTCTTTGTAGCAATTGAAACACAGGACTTCATGCGTATGGGACATTAGGCCATTATGATTCTTGTCTGCCTGACTCTGTGAAATACACCTTGTTATTCAGAGCACAAGCATAATCAGTAGCCCTTCTGAAACAATTCAAAGTATCATATAATCAGTATGACTATACTTGCTTTTCTCCATCACCAGAGTATACCCTAAAAAGGTATACCATTAAGCAATATTTTTTTTTAAAAAAAGGCAAATTGTGCTATAGAGAAGTGTACCAAAATAAGGCTTTATCAAGAGTCTTCAGATCAGTATAATTCCCTTAATTGTCTTTCCATTTAAAGTAATGCAAAAGGACACTGTGAGTTCTTGTGACCTCAGTAGTCCTAAGCATGAGAATTGCATGTGTTCTCATTTCTGTGACTTCAACAAGTTACAACTATGCATTAAGTCCCACACTTAGCTGGAGGAGAATTTAGAAGGAATTGTTTAAAAAACAGACATTTCAGAAGAATGTTTATTTGAGCTAGATTTGCTTAAAAATTCCAATAAAACATCTCATTCTTGAGTAATATTCTGTTTCTATTTATTATCTCTCAGGTTGTAGCTTCCTTGTGAATTACGATTTGCCTATATAGAAATTAGTATTTTAGCACTATTTTGTTAATAATAGTGGTGATCATTTTCAGAATTGCCTTTTTTGGTGATCACATAGGAGAGCATTCCTCTTGGTAAAGAACCTTAAGCAAGAGGGATTGGGTCTTCCTTTCTTGTTTATTACACTTCTCACTCTGTCATTATCAGCTCTGAAGTTTAGTGAAAATGGTTTCCAATTGCCTAGATGTGCTTTGACAGAACTGACAGTAGAAACTGTATCTTAGCTTACTTGAATCAGTGCTGTAGAAAAGCACCCAGGCATGCTGAAGACAGCTTTTATGAGGTACATTTTGTCAGTGTAAACACTATGAAATCCAACACACTTGGAAAAGCATACTCTGTGTTTGTTAGGATGAATGAATCACTAATAGATTAAAGAGCACAGCCAAATAAACTTAGACTAGTCATAAGCATATGTGGCCTAATATTCAAATGTAGGAAATCCAATTAAGCTCTAGCTCGCCTTAGTTTTTCATTCATGAGGCGGTACCTCTACTGAAAAAGCAAATAACTAAAAAGTTTCTTTTACCAAAAAAAAGGCATTGCATTTTTAAAATATAAGTTTGAAGTTAGTCTTCCACAGATAGCCAATTTAATTATGCTAAAAATGACATTTTTAATTAAACACCAAGGTAAGCATAAATGGATTTCAAAATAATTAATCAAACATCAAAAAATTGAAACCTTTTTCTGCTTGAGCAGCAGAAATGAAAGAACCAGTCTTCGGGTCTCATAGAGATTCAATCTAATTTAATTCTCTGTCTTCTCTAAATAAACATTCCTAAAACCTTTTTTTCATCTGGGGGAATAAGGATGAGAGGGGTAATCAATATTTCTAGCATTTTAATTAAAACCGTTAGTGGAATAAATCCATTTAATTATCAGTTAATGAAATACAAGGTCATTTACCTGACAGGAACTTTGAGGGTGGATTACTAGCTGGAATAAAGCAGAAGAACCCAATGTCACAGCCATTTAACTTCTGTCAAATTTAAGGTTAAAATCCTTTTAGACTGTTTAACCTATTCTCTACCATTTTTCTATTATGTATGCCGATTGGAAGGAGAAATGCATGATAAAACTTATTTTACATTAAATTGTGCTACAAAGTTTTTATTAAATTTCTAGAAATTTCTTTGTATTTCTAAGGCATAAAGTGAAAAGTTACAATAAACTTCAATGTAATTTTATTATTTTGTGTTTCTCACTTATAAAGTTAAATCGACATCTTTTTTCTTACTGCAAATCTTATGAATTCTTTTTTTATAAATATGAATTAATAAAATAGAAGTTTTAGTCTGTAAATTTAGGATGCAAACATGGAACAAATATGCAACAATAAACACATCACTTTACACAATTTATGGTTAATTTTATATAGCCCCTTTTTTGAAGTAAACTGCATTTCATAAGAACAATATAAAAAAGTAAGAGCTGGTTGGTCACTAAGCTAGGTTTGCAGATTCGTTTAGTAAATGGTTTTAAGTCAGTTTAACAAATGAGAAGGCACAAAGATTGTGTTGTAGAGGAAAGTTCCTTGTCTTTGATGGTGACACGGGGTTTCTGTAAGCAGCACACACTGCTCATATTTTACATAGATCACTTTTTTAAACAGAGCCTGAAAAGGGCTCTTGTTCTTCCTTTCCCCAATAATGATGTTGAACTAATTATCTGGGTTTGGATTTTTATTTTAATTTTTGTGGATTTGAGTTTGTCTCATACCTATATATTTCAGAGATAAAAAAGATAACTTGTTTTGGGTTCTAATTTTTCCTTTCTAAAATGAAACTCCTCAAACTGAAGTAGTGGGTAAAGCAAACAATGATACCCAGTTTTACCCTGTGCTACTTCCCCTTGATTCACCGTAGCTGTGTACCATGCAAGAAGCCCAACATACATCACAATAGTTTGTCCTTCAGACATACCAGTGTGGCATTCTAATTTCTAGGTGCTAAATACAGCCGGGCACAGTGGCTCACACCTGTAATCTCAGAATTTTGGGAGGCCAAGGTGGGTGGATTGCTTGAGGCCAGGAGTTCAATACCAGCCTGGCCAATATGGTGAAACCCCATTTCTGCTAAAAGTACAAAAATTAGCTGGGTGTGGTGGTGTGTGCCTATAATCCCAACTACTGGGGGGTGGAGGTTGCAGTGAGTCAACATCACACCACTGCACTCCAGCCTGGGCGACAGAGCGAGACTCTGTTTAAAAATAAATAAATAAATAAGTGAAAATTAAATACCATTAATTTATAAAAATTCATGTCACCTAAAAAAGAAAAGTAATCCAATGACCAGCTCCAATGTATATTAACTGGACCAGGGTTCCCCAAGAAGATGGAATAATAACGAAAGCAGCATTGTTCACCCTGTTTTGTATTCAGGTACCCTGTGCATAGATTTTTAATACTTTGAGAAAGTAACAAAACCTATTTAAAAGACTAGGCTGGTTAGTGCTGATAATTCTATTTACTCTATTTTATATTTTTTATAAATGTAATCTTTGTGACTTACCAAAGAGGATTATAAAATTTGCTTCTTTTAAGCCGTAAGGTAAGACATATGAAGGAAAGAGGTATCCATGATACCTAATTATTCCATCTTTGGTTGAAATACAGAGAAACAACTAGAGACGGTGCTGCAAGAATCAGAGGGCCTTGGCACTTGTATAGGTTATTTGGTGCTCTTCATACTGACGGGTCATAGGGATTTGTCCAGGCCTCTTTGCCTTTTAACATATATTTTAATGGCTCCCATCTTGAGTACCCACTGACCCACGCTTATAAACTGTGCAATGTCTGCCTTCAGCCACTTTCTAGTTTTTAAGCAAAGTGTTCATGATTATTGTAGTATCACAGCAGCCAAGAATCATGGGTCCAATGTGTTCATCACTCTCCTAAATTGTTTGAATGGCTCTTTATCACTATGGTGGTAGTGGAGTGTCTAATTTTTGCAGATATTGTAGTCTATGCTATCTGGGGTTGTATTAGTTGTTTGTTTTACTATAACAACATACCAAACAGAGTAGTTTATAAAGAACAGATGTTTATTTTCTGACACTCTGGAAGCTGGGAAGTAAAGTCCAAGATCAAGGCATTGGCAGGTTTGGGGTCTGATGAGGGTCCAGTCTTCACTTCCAGGATGGTGCCTGGTTGCTACATCCTCCAGAGAGGGTGAACTCTGTGTCCTCACATGGCAGAAGGAATGGAAAAGCAGGAGCACACTCACTTCCACCTTGAGTCTTTTTATAAGAATGTTAAGCCCTCATGAATTAATCACCTCCCTAAGGCCATGCTTCTTAATACTGTTACATCAGGGAGTAAGTTTCAGCATGAATTTTGAAGGCGACACCATCATTCAAACCATAGCAGGGATTACTTGTACCTCCATGTAGTGTAGAACATCCACTTACTGTTGAGATTATTAACAATAAATCATTGCAATTTTTTTACATCTTTTCCCCTTACATCTTACGCTCATCTTTTTATTGAGTACTCTTTTTCCTGCCACCTTTTGACTGGATTCTAGACCATCTGTTCTTCTTTATAAAGTATGCATATTCCCTTAGGAATCTTATCATTTAGGATGATTTTAGCCACCACTCTAGACAGTGGTGTATAGGTCTACATCTTCGGTTTAGTCTCCACCTACTTTGCATGCTATGGTTCCATTTTCAGTTGACTCTAGAATACTGCTAGTTCTATATACTGTTGTCACCTAAAAAATTTCCATAATAATTAAGTTTACCACTTCCTTTTTTTCTGCCTTTCCTGTCATTGTATCCTTCCAACGTGCCAGGCTCCTTAGCAATAGAAGCTGAAAATAAATTTCACTGTTCTTCTCTCCTTTGATTCCCAAATGGGAGCCATCAGCCACCAAGAACTGCTGCATCTTCCTTGACAAAGCCTCTTGGGATCATGTTTTTCTATTTCCCCATCTGGCCTAGGAGCCTAGCCCTTTATCTATGTATGTCTAGATTACTCCACCTGACTCTTACCCAATTTTCCTTCTCTTTCTTAGAAACCCAGAATATCAGGGAGCTGGATTATTTTAAAGCATTCTTTTGCCTTCTGATCTTTATAAAAGCACAAAATTTCTTACAAGGAAATTCCATGCATTATAATCATATTGGATTAAATCAAATATATTTTGCATTTTCTTTAAAGATACTGCCAAACATCATACCAAATTAATTTTTCATTTCCAGTCAAGAAGACTGTACTCTGTATTCAAGCTACAGCTCCACTGCTATCCACTAAGCTTGTTCACCTTTCTCCTGAGTTGCTATTTTCTTCCCATTTCTCTTTCTGAATGCACATCTCTAAAATGCCCATCACTAGAGGGGCGCAGTGTCTCATGCATATAATCCCAATACTTTGGGAGGCCAATGTGGGAGGAAAGCTTGCAACCAGGAGTTGAAACCAGCCTGGGCAACATAGGGAGACCCTGTCTCTACAAAAAAATTTAAAAATTAGCTGGGCACATGCCTGTAATCCCAGCTACTCAGGAGGCTGAGGTAGGAGGGTCACTTGAGGCCAAGAGGTTGAGGCTGCAGTGAACTGTGATTGTGCCACTACACTCCAGCCTGGGTGATAGAGCGAGACCCTGTCTTAAATAAAATAAAATAAAAATAAAGATAAATAAATCCATCACTGATTTATTGCCAGAGACAACTTTGCATGTCATAACATTTAAAGTGTGGAAGAGTCACAATTAATAGGCATATGTTTGGCCTCACTTTAAGTATTCTATCATCAAATGTTTAGCTACCATGTTTGACCATTTTTTTCTCCTTATTGTTTTATTTTTTAATAAATAAGTTTTGTGATATAGTTTGGATAGATGTTTGTGAGATTTGAATGCCACCCAAATATCATGTTAAATTGTAATCACGGATGCTGAAGGTAGGGCCTGGTAGGAGGTGTTTAGATTATGGGATTGGATCATGGCTTGATGCTGTCTTTCTGATAGTGATTTCTCAGGAAATCACTTTCAGAAAATGAAATCACTTTCTGGTCATTTAAAAGTATGTGGCACCTCCCCTCCCCTCACTATCTCACTTGCTCCTTCATTCTCCATGTGAACATTTGCTCCCCCTTCATCTTCCACCATGATTGTAAGTTTCCTAAGGCCTCTTTAGAAGCTGAGCACCATGGTTCTTGTAAAGCCTGCCAGAACCATGAGGCAATTAATCCTCTTTTCTTTATAAATTACCCAGTCTTAAGTATTTATAGCAATGCAAGAATTGCCTAATACAGTTTGTAATCCATTTTCTTATCTATAAAAGGGGAATAATAATAATTGTCTTGAAGAATATAATGAAATCGAGAAGTATTAAGTAATAGATTTGTATTTGTTCATTTGCTTTCTCTGCTCTGTGTTAGTAAAACTAGAGCAAATAAAATATGCCCTCATTTTTATTTATAGTCATAATTTGAGTTCAACAGAAAAACAATAATTGATTTCCATCATTTTACATTCTTGTAAGTTGAATGAGTGGCACTTTCCAAGTTTCTGTCTATTAAAAACCTGTACAGATTCATAGTAGCAAATCAGAAGGCCCATGCCTTGGGCCATTTGGGTTCTTCTGCCATGTGTACAAGTCTAATTTGAAACCATTGTACCTTAAACTCTTAACTAATTGCTCAAATTTAAAGTCATTATTTTAGATCTCTATTAAAAATCAGACTTTGCCCTATAAAATGCCCATAATTTTTAGCAGCTATATGTCTGCTGTGTAATTTCTTCTTTCAAAAAATGTCATACTCAATTTAATATTGGTATGCTGTTTGCAACTGGCTGGGGGAGCTTTGTGAACCCATTACAAACTCTAGTTTCATAAGAATTGGACTCTGAAGCCTGCATCACTGACACTCTGGGTTTGTTTTTCTGACACAGTCCCGTAGAATATTTCTCATACCCTGAGGGCTACCCTAGGGATGTTCTGTCATGGAATGAAATGCATTGACTAAAATGAAAATTTTCTTCTCTGTGGGAAAATATATTGAAAGAACCCAATCACAAATGCAACAAACCAATTAAATCAAAACAAAACACACAATTCTGTGTATTCATTAGGTAGAGCAAAATATACCAGACTGATAGTCTTTTTAAAAGATACCATGTACACAGTTAGAAATATTATGGACTGAACCAGCTGGCTCAGGCCTGCAATCCCAGCATGCTTTCAGAGGCCAAGGCAGGGGACTGCGTGAGCTCAGGAGTTCAAGACCAGCCTGGCAACGTAGCGTGACCTTGTCTCTACTAAAAATTAAAAAAAATAAAAATAACTGGGCATAGTAGCACATGCCTATAGTCCCAGCTACTCAGGAGGCTAAGGCAGGAGGATAGCTTAAGCCTGGAAGATTAAGGCTCTAGTGATCTATGATTGCACCACTGCACTCCAGCCTGGGTGACAGAGTGAGACCCTGTCTTGGGAAGAGAAAAAAAAAAGTATTTTGAAGGAGCTATTTTTATACAATATATAAAGGATACAAAAAAAAATCATGCTTTAAGGACTTCCATAAATACACAAAATGATGTTTGCAGAATTTGCAACCACAGTTTTGTTTATTAGATAATTTTTGGGTCGTAAAATATTTTCATGAGGAAATCCCAACTGAGAAGTTGATTTCAAAAAAATTTGTCAAATAGGAATAAGATATTAATGAGTAAAGCTGATTAATGAACTAAAAATATTGACTATCAGGAAAAGAGTGAATATGCAGCAGATTAGGAAACAGTTGACTGTGGCAGAGAATTACAGTATCACCACAGAAATGAATTTTATTCGAAGTAAGATATAAAGGCCCTACTTACCTTAATTAACATTCTGTTATTTAAGTGAGTAATTACTTACTTAAATACTTGAATGAGTAATTAACATTCTGTTATTTTCCTTATACCTTGATGACTCCAGTAAACTCTTTGAAACTGGGTGTGGTTTCTCCACTAGAGTGTAGATGAAAGATGTTAAGTGTAACTAATACTAAGGGTTAAACCATATAGTATATTTGAACAATTTATTATTGGATCTCTTAGTAAATCTTTTTAAATGTTGAGGTCAAGTCTTCAAGTAACTGATGTGTAAGCCAGGGTCTTCTTAACTTTAAGAAGCTCATAATTTAGCTAGGAAGCTAAGAGTGAGCCGATAGATCTTTGCCAATGCAAGGTGGTCAGTGATACATAGTGGATTAATAGAGACATAGAATTGGAGAAATGAAAGAGTTGTTTGTATTGGCCCTTAGAAGACTTTTTGGTTTCATCTAAGTAAGACAGCAGATTAGATAAAGCATTTTGTGCAAAAGAAGTATTTGCAAAAACTCAGGGGTAGGAAGCCTTTCTATTTGGGAGTCAGTGATAAATAGACAAATTGCCTGGGGAAGGAGGTTATTTAGAAAATAATGAGAGAGAAAATTTTAAAAGGAGTTTGGAGTCAGACTGGGAAAAACATTTCTTGCAATCTAACTCTTTTGTACATGTAGGTGGCATGGACCGTATTGTCCCAGATTTATAGTGATCATGTCATATGGAATATAAACAGAAATTTAAAGAAAATCAATGTAAAATCTGCCTCTCTTGAGAAATAAATCTGTCTGTTTTTCTCAAGATAAATACCTCTTGTCTAGATATTTCAGTGAAAGTCAGAGTTGGTTGACATGAAACATAATAAAGATCTAGCCATCTAATGATGAAGTAAGTGTTAAAAGTAGAATACTCTACCAACATAGCTAATTTGGATTTTTAAAAAATAAATGTATTTGGAAAATCTCATGCTTAAAATGCATTCATGAAGCAATATTTATAGCAGGTATGACTATAAAAATATATTAAACATAAGCATAAATCTTTCTCTTTTATGTGACTTTTATTATCTGCCCATCAAATTTTGTTAATTATCAAAGGTGACTCTATTTAATGAAAGCTTTGTCCCAACAAAACCTATTTTCTTTTCCCACATTAATCTGTAAAGAGGTTATGAGATTAGGTACTGAATATTTTTCTCACTTTCATCACCACTGCCTGTAGTACGAGAAATAGAAGACAGTGATTTCTCTCTTTCTTAGCAATTCTCGAGGTTTACTCTGAGTAAACATCACCTGGGAGTGCCAGTCAAAACTGACTCACCTGGGAAACTAAGATTTATTCGGTCCTCACTGGGCCTGAGAATCTGCATTTTAGTGAGACCACCAGCTGATTCTGAAGCTGGTAATCTGAGGACTACTTTCTGAGACACATTGCCCTAGGAGGAAGGGGAATACAAAGTTTAGTGTAATTTCCCACTCATAGACAATTGTCTTAAATAGTATTGACAGTTAAGTAAATACCTCATTGTTAATATGCAGTTAAGTAAATGGCTCAGTGGTTGATGCTGTTGGTCTATTCCTGCATCTTTGAAGGACTTCTCTAAGGAAGGCCCTATGAACTTAAAACCTACCACAAGGATGTTTGTGAGGGTTTGTCACACAAAGCAGGTAAAGCAGGGTTCTGTGCTTCTTAAAGCCCTAGGTGTAAATATGCTTCTCTCTGTTTATCCTGCTTATATTTTACCTTTCCTGAGTGAAAGCCCAAGTAAATTTAATTAGCAGAGCATAGATAGTACTGACATATGGCAATCCAATATTTGGAATTTTGTCATAATACAGTTCATAGAATAGGGGCAGAATTTGATAAAGACTCCTCAAATTCACTTAAACAGAATTGAAAGGTGTCCTTGCGTCTATTTACAGGGTACTGCCCTCAGCACAGATCCAGAAAAATGGCCAGATCCTGCATGATCTCCTGGGAGCCCAGGCTAAAGGGGCCAGGAAAATCACTGTAACCTGGGGAATGGCTTTGCAAACCCAAGAAAAATTCATTTCCCAGTCTGTTAATTGAAAAGGAGTACAGAGAAGATGCTGACTCATGCTGACCCTGTAGTGGCTGTGATGAAATAGCCAGTGGTAGGAACCAGAGGAGCGAAGCCCAACCCTCATTAGAGTCAATGGAAGCAAACAATGCCAATGTTAGCAACGGCTTAAAGCAGCAAATCAGCCTACGAATCAGTGAACGCTGCTCCCTAGCTCTTTTTCTCTCATTGCACCAACATTTACCACAATGTACCTATTTTTGGGATTTTCAGTTTAGATATAAATGAAAGCTCATGAGATCCAGGACACTTTTTGTCAGTCTTTCAGATTTCTCTGTGTCTAAAATACTGCCTTATATCCAGTATGGGCTTACCCTGGAGACTTTGTTGTTTTTAATTTTGATCTATCTGCAATATTATGATTATTTTTCTTAATGCTTAATCAGTATATGATTACTTTTTCTGTGAATGTACATATGTTTTTAAAAGCTCACTATTTTTTTTACTATAATTTTATCATGTCTTGGGATAAAAGAATACAATGATGTGCTACATGGATCCGTTTCTACAGTACTTCTATTCCGTATAATGATGATGCTGTTTTCATTAAAGTAATAAAAAAAATCTATATAGCATATGAGCAGGATTTGAAAGTTGGCAAATTTAATTATGACAGTAAGGAAAGAACATGAAAGCCAATTTTGTATTTAAAAAAGGCATCTTTAATTGTTGGTGGTCCCACTCATGATAGGTTGACAATAAAGAACTAGTCTAACACAATTTGGATTTTAAACACAAAACAAGGCAACGTAGATTGTTTTAAAAGTGAAGTTTATGCTAGTCTGAGACCTCAGGTATTAAGTATCTTCAGAAACTGGTGCTTTCTTTGATCTCTGAGAAGCATAAGAAAAGGTTAGGAGGTAGATGGTCACATAGATAATGCTACTCTAGTATAGTCATTGATTTATTACATATAAGGAAGGTGATAGTCTGTGGGGATTTTTCAAGGCAAAAGTCTCCTGCCTTCCAAATGATTGTTGAGATATTATAATGTAACTCCTGTTTAAAATGTGAAATCTGTTGGCTATATAATTTCTAAAGAGTATTCTTTTTTTATTTTGATGATGTTTTCACTCATATTGTACATCTCTCCCTGTTTAATATTTTAAATTTGATGTGTACTTTAGAAGTGATCACTGTTTTGTGGTTTACAACCTTGGAGAAAAATAACATACTAGTCATAACTTTGCAGTTTTTTGTGATGCATGAAGATCAGATTTTTTAATGTTGGTTAATGCTTTGCTAATTAAAGTATGCATGTTAATTAAAGCAGAGGCTAATGTTAATTACCTATATTAATGGAATCTCATGTAGCACCTGCCTGAAGCAATGGGTTCAATTTTCAAAATATCTCAATTAAGGCTGAAACTTTTGATTTGCATCTAGTAGGGTTTCAATTAACTGCATTGAAAACTTAAATAACACTCTTAGGGGTGCAAAATATCAGTGATTATATGAAGCACAGTGGAGTTTGGTAGGTTCATTTATAAAGTCTTCCTTTAAAAAAAAAAAGCCCAGCTATATTTCTTTCTTGTTTACTGGCCAAAATTCTTTTTACCCACCAAGACCCAGTGAAAGCAGCACCTCTTCTGTTAAGTGTTTTCCAATGCTCAACCAACTACCAGAGCTTCAGTTTGTTGTTCTTATTTATTTTATATTACTCTGTTTTGTATTATAGTTAGTTGTTAGAATTTGTATCTTTTGCTAACTAGAAGCTCCTTGTCTTTATCACTTACAAAGACCAGCACATTGGACAAGACACTAGCATGTTTTGTAAGCTGAAGACACTCTTTAACTGTGTGTAAAACCAGTAAATACATTTATTGACTAAAATGGATATGAGTGAACTTTTAACACATGATGATTACACTGTTGCTACACTTATGGCTGCTGCAAATAAAACATGAAGTTGCTGTTTGAGATCTTATTGCTTTATCAAATAAAACATTGATGTTTTCATTAATTTCTGTTAAATATAAGCGGGAATGGGGAAGAAGATACCTGTTCCAGTTAAAATAGTCAGTATTATGAGACAAAAGAACATGTGTTTGTGCTGGCAGGGATATTGTTAACATCCTCTTTTGTCCTAGATTTGTAATCTGACCCTACTGCAAGCAGATCTGGTTTGTGACCATAAGCACAAATACTTTAAATAAGCTGCCCGTTTAAGAGAGCCATCAAAGGTTGGTGTTATTTTAGAAGATAAGACATGGAGTTATCACATGGTAACAGCTCAAATCTTGAGATAATTAATTAAAAATATAGATTACTGGAGACAAGTACATTGTAATTAGTATGGGCATCAGTTTTCCCAAACTTACTGTTATGTTTGCCAAAGTCCCAATAACAACCATTCCCACTGGGCCTTTGGAAGGGATTATGAGCTAAAGGTACTAACCTTTTTGACATGTAGTATAATGATGGTTTCAGAAAAATGGTTTCCATAATTGAAGGGAATAATAATCTCCTCAATAAGTATATACAAATAGATTACACACTCATTTACAGTCCCTGCAAATCTGCATTGATAACTGCTGTGCCTTGGCAGACTTTCACTCTGATAACTCACTATCAATCTCAGAGGGCTAAGATTTGTCTTCATTCAGGTGTAAAGAATATCAAACAAACATAAGATTTCCGTGTGTAAGGTGTAACTGACAAGGTGACACAAAAGACACATAACTGCTTACTGTACTGATGTGCTATTGGCATGCTGGTTGCAAAAATAAAAAGAAAGGTAGAAGGGAATCGTATTGATTGGGCAAGAAGATGTCAGCTGTTGTTCTGATGGCAGGACCTATGATAGCTGGAAATAACATGTGAATGTGTCCGTTAATGAAGAGTGATGCAGGTTTAGATTTGATAGTGAGAGCTCACATATTTCATGTCACAACCTCGTTTAATATTAGTTAGTAGATGGAATAAATGCAACAACTAGTTGGAGAAATGTGACAAATGTGCATATCAGACTTTCCCAGGATGAGGCAATGGGCCAGGTCTTTATAACTTGAGGAGCAAAGTCACCAAAGCATCCATTCCCCATTGTGCCACCGTTAAGGTAGCAGATGGCAGAGCATTAGCAAAAAGACATTGAAAACAGCTGGAAAACATCTGGTAGGAAGTGACAACCTAATGGGTATGCTGGGTTGTTCCTAACTGTGGGCAATCACTCAAAAAGCCTGGAAAGAAACTCCAATGTGTTGGTTGTTGGGAGGAAGAAGTTGGTCAGAACAATAAATTCTAGTTAAGGAATTTGAGGGAATTCTGAAAAGAAGTGACTTTATAGCCTGGCCAAATAGATTATGAACATACATTTGTTTTCCCTCCAAGTTCTAAATAAGAACAAACTTTTTAAAGGAGTTTGTAAGGCCTATCAGAACCTGGAATCTACTTTAGGAAGATACTTGATTCATAAATACTATTTAAAACATGAGATTCTGAGAGTATATGTAAAGGTTAGATGTTCATATGGAATATGGAAATGCTAATTAAACTGGGGTGAGGGAAGTGAAGTATTTAACAACTCAATTCACCATTCCTGTTTCTTAATTTACTGTCTTATGGGTTTTCTGGGACCTGGATGAAATTTTAAAAGCTTTTTTGTCTCTTTCTAGCTCTATATTTTTTCTTCCCCTACTTCCCCAATTCCAGCCATTTGTCCTTTCCTGTCTGTATCTCATTGTTCACTTTCCTGATCTCTCACTAGGATCACCTAAGTTTTCATAACCTCTCCATCTTTCAAGACTCACCAGAGAGAGAGTAACATTTCATTTTGGGAAAGTAGAGAAATAGTGGCAAACAGGCAGAAAGGAGGTCACAGAGAACAGGGATAGTGTCTCCAGAAAGGAATAGTAGGAAGTCAAAATGCAGAGAAGCCAAGGGCTCCACATGTGCAGCAACTCCAGCCCTAAATTTCTAAATTACTACAGGACCTATCACATCAATGAATCATGATAATTATATAATAATAAATCATGCTGCTGATTGGGAACTAGCAATCAGAATTGGAAAGGAAAAATTCTCACAGTGAGGCTTCATTGCTTACCACACTCTGGACATTTACAGGGAAGGTATGACAAAGTGGTTGCATGGTAAGCTATAACAGAGCCGGGTAATCAGAGTGTGCAGACAAGGAATGCACTGTGGTGCACATCACCAAAGGTGCAGAATCAGTGTCATTCTTGCAGGCAGTGGGAGCAGAGAGTTTTTTGATTGAGTACAAGATTCATAAGACAAAGTACCTTAGGCCTTGCAAAAAGTGACCAATGTGCATACCTTACTCAGTAAACTTGATGTCATACCCAGGCTCTTTTAGTTCTCTATGTCTGTGATGGCAGCCTCAGCCGGGGACTAGCTAGAGACTGGAAATCATGGTTTCAGGACTACTGGTTAGAGAGAATACCTAGGATGGTTAGTAGAAAAGCACTGGAGCCAGAAACCCCTGGCTCTTCTTCTCATTATCTATGTGACTTTGGACAAACTAATTTATTTGATCTCTGGCTTCTGCATCTGCTAAGTGGGGATAATAACATCTACCTGTGCATAGCACAAGGTTGTTAGGATTATCAGATGAGATAATGTATATGAAATCGCAAGCCATAAAAGTATAAATGTAATTTATTATCAAAGTATCAATATCCTATTCCCAAGTGATTCCTCATCAAGCAGAATTTTATTCTCAATGATGATTTAAGCATTAATCTAGGTACTCAGTGAACAATGAACTGAAGTAGGTGAACCCAGGATTGCCACATCCAATTAATCTGTTAATTTGCATACTGTTGCAAATAAGAGGGCAAAGTCAATACTTGTTTCATAGTATAATAGATTATTTGGAATGAAACTATAAAATATAAATATCTAATTATGTACAATATAAAATGTTATAGTTCTTTTTAAATGTCCTGTAAAATGGTAGAGATGTTCATTTTGGGTGTGGGATTCTGACTAATAGTGAAATGTTTGTCGTTTTTAAAAAATACAGTTCTCTCTTAGGACTGATTCTCAAGGTGTGAAGTCGCAGATTAACAATACAAAAGATGACTTCATTTCTCATTGTTGTCTTTTATTCTGACACATTTCATTCTATCTTAGAACCTCACTCAATCTGAAGTCCTAGCAGTTGTTAAATACTAATCTGAAGAAGCCAGGTGAATCATCGGAATGTTTCATATTCTAGATTTGTCTGATTGTTTTCTTGTGGTGTATCTTAACTTTTTTCTCTACTCACCATTTCCTATAAACTAGAAATTTGGTCCAGAGGCTTGTTTGGATTCAGATTAAACATTTTTGGCATGTGTACTTCAAATGGCATCCCATCCTGCCAGGCTATCCACTGTTTGTGATGCTAATTTGCTGATGGCCAGACATAGTACCTCTTTCTAATAGACAAGATTTCCTTTATAATTAGCAGCTAATCTGTAGAATAATGCTTGGGCTTTGTGTGAATGTTCAGTTTTCCATCAAATATTTGCTTAAGATCAATGTATTTATAATACATTGATGATTCTTGCTGGAATCAATTATTTCTTTGGGGGTTGTAAAATGATGATTTGCTAATTCTATTATTTCTTCCACATTTTTACTTGGCAGTTTTTCCTATAGACTTTCTCTTATCAACATCAGATGAGCTATAGTTCCTCTTTTAAAAAGCAAGTGAAATGTTTTTCTCATTGTTTACCAATTTGGGGGGGAAGGAGTTAATGTAATAGTCACCTTCAATGGTGGCATGTTTTTTTCTCTTTTAATTATAGACTAATTGATTTTTATTTATTCAGTATACAACAATCACTTACAATAATTCTTCTTTTTAGTGCTTATATTTCTCATATTTGCCAAAAGGGAGCCTCTTCGTGATGACACCTGTGTCCTTTTGACAGCTCCCTTCTTGTCAAGGAATGCTTCTTTGTTTTTTGGCACAAGAAGATGGCTCAGGCTTACCTTATACTTTTCCTGCCTTCCCTTTTAAAAAGATTTTAAAAATAGTATCTTCAGCTCTTCTTAGATAGAAATGAGCCATATCAGACCCTCTTCTTGCCTCAATCATTCTTTCAGTACATACTTATTGAGTGTCTGCTGTGGGTCAGGAACCTGTGGGTGATGTTAAAAGAAATCTGGTTCATATTGTACTCTTGGGGAGCCTAAAATCTAATAGGACAGAGGAGTCCTGAGTACTATAAGGTGAAGAGAGATATGTTTTATATTAAAGGGACAGATCATGTATCAGGGAAATGCAGGTCGGGGAAGAGGTTCTTGAGCCCAGAGGAATATGTGAGATGTAGAGTTACTGAAATGGAGGAAAGCCTGGGAAGCAGAAATGGAAAAGCTGTGTACCTGGGAGGACACAGCTTAGTCTAATGTGAGTGCAGGTGGGTTTTGCTGTTTGTCAAAAAAGGAAGTCATGGCAGGTACCTGAGAAAGTAGACTGGAATCCAACCATGACCCCAAGGTGTTTAAATACTATAATATACTAAGACATTTGATTTGATTCTGAAGAAAATAGTAACCACTAAAATGCTTTTGTTCTTCATTGTTATTATTTAATTTTTAAATCAAAACAATGATATGCCAAGATGTGCTATGGTACACCTCATACAGAAGCCTTTTTCATGGGGTTGGATGCTGAGTAAGCTGGCCAGTGGTGAGTCTAATGACTCAAGTGCAAGGGCACTGACTACTCCTGTGATTAGTGGCTCGTATACAACAAAAGGTCATCAAAAGGGTTTTAATGTTAATTGATAATAAGTATAGGTTCAACTTCCCACAACCATGAGAAATCCTTTACAGCCCAGGTGTCTTTCTCCCAGGTATAGAACTCCTTCCTTTTTTGTTCTTTCTTCAAATCTTGATAGAGTTATACCTCTATGTGTTACTTACATGGTCAACTTTAATTATGCAAACTGCAACAGAAAAGCAAAATGATCTGAACAACGAAAATGCTGAGAATCCAAGCCCTGGACTTCTTATGCTTTTATTCTGAGACTACTTAATTTTGTGTTTTATATACTTATTAGAACTAAGTTGTCTAGTTTCTCAGCTTAATTTAACATATCATATGTGAAAGATGAGACAAGCTACTAGAGGCTGGCACATCAAGACTTGCAAGGAATAACTCTCCCATTTCCAGTGTAGTAAAGAGCATGAACTGTTAGGTCAGAAATGAGAACCTTAAAGTCACTGGGTCTAAAACCATTCTATGTAAAGAAAAGCATAATACCTGTGAGTATATAATTGATGTTATATTTTGACAGTATCCATAGAACAGATTCTGTTTAAGGATGTGAAATATCTCAGACTTGCATCCTAAATGGAAGAAATATAATTCATAAAAAGTTGTTGGCACTTCAAGACGTAAATTGTTCCATCTGTTTCCCCTTTATTAATTGAAAGCTGAATTAGGTGCATTTGGGAGTCACTGAGAGCCCAGTCTAGGGTGTTTGACTGTTTAATAGCATTTTCATTTTCCTTTGGTTCCTTCATGATTTGAATTTTCCTATCCTGTTGTGTGTTGTTCAACTATTCTTCCCTATGACTTTGAGAATTTTGCTTCCCTCTGTGGTCTGGAGTGTGATATATTTTCTCCATGTCTTAGCTCAACTCGGTCTTTTATCTCCAGAGTTAGAGTTTCATAGAGACTTGCTAAAATTAAACATCATCACTTTAAATTAAAATGTGTAACATGGAGGTTTAATAGCCTCCAAGGGTTTTCTGTTTGCAATTCTTAGACAATCCCAGTGCACTTCTTAAACTGAAGGAATCTCAGGAGACTTTGGTCAAAGCATTCCTTTTAAGGATCCTTATCCTGCCGCAGCTCAATAAGTCTTTTGAATTTGACCACTCATATCTTACCTTTCAGATTGGCAACCTGAGGTGTTTGTCAGCACTGGCCAAGGATCTCTGATTTCTATGAGGACATCACCTCTCCTTCTAGCCTTCTACTGTGATAGTTCATGAGTTTTCACTCAGCAACTCATTCATTCATTAATTCATTCAACATATGATTTCTGGGCATTGGGGATGCAATTATGTGCAAGAAAGATATGATGCTTTCCCTTATGGTATTTACAGTTTAGTGGGATATGGATCCCAGTGAAACAAGCAAGAATTAAAACGAGCAAAATTTTTTAAAAAGTAGAAGTCATCCAGTTAAATAAATACAATTGTAAGTTGCAGTAAATGTTAGGAAGAGAATAAATAAGGCCTGAAGGAGAGTATAATAGTAGATACCTACCTGAGATAAGCTGATTAGGGAAAGAAATAACTTTTAAATTGAGACTTATGTACATGTAGATGTTCACCATGGGAAGTAACATTTAAACTGAAACTTAAAGCATATATAGGTGCTATGCATGTGAAGAAGATAGGAGGATAATTCCAGGCAGCAGAAACAACGTGTCCAAGATGGGAAGGAACTAGGCTCAAAACTGGAAAGAACCTGAGAATCTGTATGTGAGCAACAGCAAGAACAGCTGGGGTGGAGGCTGGAGTGATGGACAGCAAAGACCAAGGAAGACAAGCCCTGGGAGACTCAGATACCCAAGGAGAGATATGTCTGCAACACACTGGTTGAGGTTGAGGTCAGATCTTGCCTTTAAACAGATTTTGAGCATAGCATCTAATGTCTACCATCATGTTGTCTTACTACATAAGGGGGGAAATAGTATAATAAATAGAGCAATTTTTGTTGAAATTTGTCTGCTTTGGACAATATCAATGTTGAACCTTTTTATAATTAGTCTTTTTTTCACTCTAGCTCTAAAATAAGGAGCAGGAAAAAAATAACTGAGATAAGCAAAACTGAGATAAAGCAGGAGGATATCATTTTGCTTAACATGTCTCTTACTTAGAATATCAATACGCCTAGAGGATAGGAATCATACATGGAAGAGAAAAAAAATGTATATTTGGTTTTTTTTTTCCAGTTTCCTCTGAATATAATAGCAAAGAGGTAGTGAGAATTTTCAGGAACAACTAAGCAGTAAGTCAAGCTTTACAAGCTCTAAGCAGCAGTGATGATCAATCTATACAGTGATAAAGAGGATACAAATTCAAGGGAATCATTGATGTAGAGTTTTGTGCGTGTGTGTGTGTGTGTGTGTGTGTGTGGCTTTGTCACAGATCTACCAGAAAATACTGTAGCTTCTTTTAACATTTGATGATCTTGTAGAGAAAAGTGAAGACTATTGGGTATGTTTTTTTAAATTTTAATTTAGGTTCTAGAGTTTTATTTTTGAAAATATCACTGCAATGTCAGCATACAAAAGAATTTTAAATCAGATTTTAAGAACATTCTTTTTTGGGTTCTATGGGTATATTTGTGATCATTGTTATTCACATTCATTCATCATACATGCATGCTTTTTTTCACTTGCTCTTCCATTCTGCCTTTATTCCGTTTACCCCATGTTCTTTATTGGGTCTCCTCTCCAGCTGACATGGATACGCCAGCTTCTGAGACTCTGTGATCTTCTCGGACTGTGCAAATTAGGGCCCCATAGAAAGTCCCAGCTTCACATGGTCTCGTCTGTCTGAGACCCAGATCCCTAGGTACTAGACCAGGATGAGTCTCGGGCATAGATAAGAGAGGTAAACACTCAAGATTTGGAGGTATGTTTTCAGGCTCTCCTCACCCCTGCTGTGTGCAAATAGATTTCCACCCATAGCTTTTCCTAAAGGTATCTTGTAGATTAATGCATTTCAATCTTTAAGTGAAGAGAATTGTTATTCATGAACTTGGAGATGTTTTATGTTAAGATGTTCTATGTGTAGAGAAAACTAACTGCGCTTTCCCTATACTTTCACCTCACAAGAATCATCAATACAGAAGACTTCTGTGACCATATTTGAGGGTGGGGAGAATTCTCCCCATACACCAAACAGTGGACACCCACTGAGTGCCCTCTAATTCAGTTCCAACATTATCTACCTAGAGATAGTATCACAACCCACAGATTGAGAGCTCAGTCCCCAAGACTTCTCCCAACCCCCAACACACCAGTAGAAAGTTTGGCCCTCCAGAAATTCTGATCAAAGTACCGAAATTTTGGTTTCAAGTTGGGGTTCCCATGACCTCCTCTTTGGGTTGTATTAATTTGCTGGAGCAGCTCACAGAGCTCAGGAAAACACTTATTTACATTTACTGGTTTATTATAAAGGATATTGCAAAAGATACAGATGAAGAGATGCATAGGGTGAGAAATAGGGTAAGCGATGTGGGGCTTCCACACCCTTCCTGGACGTGTCACCCTTCAGTAACCTCCACGTGTTCAGCTATCTGGAAACTCACTGAACTCTATCCTCTTGGGATTTTATGGAATCTTCATGATGTCAGCATTCATTCCCCCACAGTATAGGGTGGGACCTTCTCATGGGAGAGTCCTAAGAGTCACAATCAGAAAGGCAGGCAACATTAGAGTCCTGCCTTGGAGCAAGTGAAAGGAGAGCAGAAAGTCAGAGGCCTGCCCTGGAGGCCTAACATACCCAACATTATAACCAAGGAAGGGCTATGGGAGTTATAAGCCAGGAGCTCTGGATGGAAACCAGTATATATCATAACACTACAAGCTGTTAATACCTATATATATTTGGTATGAAGTAGTATATCAGATATCTTTCCAATTCAACAGCTAACAAGAGTGGGGATAGGTGGAGATGGACATGTGGTGGGGAGCCTTTGTGAGGTGCCTGTTACATATGACTTTGAGAATTACTAGAATATTCTTATCTAACGTATAAGGTCCTTAACTTACTCATAGTAAGCATCTTCTGCTTCCAATAGAATTTTAAGTAAACATAATTATTTGCTCTTATTATTATTATGACTTTAGTAAATTGATTAATAACCAATATATTAAAAAGCAAAGGGGTTTTCTAAGAAGAATCTTTTTGATATTTCCTACAAATGTACTTTTAAATAAACTATCTATTATAAGTTTTTAAATGGCTCAACTGATTTTGTCTCTTTTCATCTTTATATATTTGTCATTTATCAGTGGCTCACATCTCAGTATAATATCTAGATAAAATATATTTTCTCCTTTTTAAATACTTTTATATTCTCATCTGTTTTTATGGCATGTTACTGCATGTCTCCAGAGGCACACAGCATTTTTATTTTCAAGTAAATTTATATTAGTTACAGTCTCCAGCTGTTTTAGATATAGGATCATTTCCTGTTGGTACTGTTTCCAGGACAATTCTTTTTTCCTCCTCACAAAAATGAAAAATGTAATTTAACAAAGACATCCTATAATTGCCTTCATATCTAGCAATCTAAATACTTCATTTTATTTAAAACATCTGTCTACATAATATCTAGTGATTGTCCAGGGGTATATCATTCTTGAGAAAGGCAGATGTTGTCATTTTTATTTGATTTATAAGGAACCATCAAAAATGCATCCTTAATATAGAGTCATGCCACTATGTCATATATGATATTTTTTAATGAGGATATCTTACATTTTTGGTGCTTGTAATTAATTTAGACTTTTTACAAATTGAAAAAGACTATTATTTTTAAAATCACTCTGGAATTATGTTGTAAGAATAGTAATATTTTGCTACAGATATGAAATTCTAATAAAAATCATGATATGCTCCTCTACTCATGTAACTAGCTTTATATAGGAATCATATTTTAATTGCTAAGCTTTTTAAATTTCATTTGTCTATAGTGCATTTACTTTTCATTTATAATAAAAATGTAAAGCCTTTTTTTAATTGTGAAGTCTTTCTGCTAATTAGAGCAGTCAGTTGATACTTTCTTGTTATTTTTCAGAAAATACATGGAGAAGTATAGCAGCTTCTATAAAAGCTCTTTGTCTTGAGGGCAGTACTGAATTTTGCTTGTAGAGGAACCCATTTGTAAATTGTGTTTATTGTGCATGACCCTCGGAGCCTAAAATGATGTGTTTAACTTTTAATAGATTGCATCAATTTAGGCTTAGCTGAATGCCAAAAACAACAGACACCCCAGTTTACAATAGTGTGTCTAAATGAGAAAGTTTACCTTTTCCAAGGAAGTAATCAAAATACTCCTTTTTGGAACACTAAGAGTATGAAAGGGAAATGATTATCGTTCCCTACTGACACAGTGTTATGATTGACAGGAAAAACCAACATGCATGCCACCTGAGACATCTTGTTCAGGAACTTTCTGGAGGGTAGTAAATTGGTGTTGGCACAAACACAAAAAAATAAAATGACTTGATTCAGCACTTTTCAATTCTAAATCCCCAAACACTAAAGAAAGAAGTAAATATTCATCAAATGATCAAAATTTATATTGATTTTTATTCTACATTAGCAGCTCAAAGTCGAGATTCTTGACAGGGTGGATGTCAGTTTGAATGATTCTCTTTGAAAGGAGGATATAGGCACTGAACTGAGTGCTACTGTGCATTCCTGAACCGTAGACCCTGATTATTAGAACCCTAGGAGGCTAAATTTTTAAAAGAACAGTATAAAGGCACACTTGTTTGGTTCTGTTTTGATAACTAAATGGTTATTATTAGTATGTAAAGTAATTCTTGTTGTTCCTGCTTCGTTCTTTTCTTTCTATCACCATTTAAGGACAGCTATTTTATAGAATTTCAAAGGAACTAGTGTGCACATCTTGCAGTCACAGTTAATAGCAGTATTTGCCAGCATAATTGTACTTAAGGAAGGAAGTACCAGTTCTGCAGGGCAAGAGAAACTAAGATTGTATCTTTCCGTTATACATCTTTGATGTTTAGTTTCCATCAAAAAGTAAATAAGGATTTACTGTACAGGAATTTAGAAGATGGAAATAAGGACGCTGCCATAGAATATGAACAGATGATGCCTATGTCATTGTGCAGAGGTGAGCTAAGGAAACAGTAATGGAGTGACATCAAAAATTCTAATCATCCTATTCAGGCCACACAGCATAATTGTACTCCCTTCCCACCCTAGCTCATGACGTAAAATGCTGAATTTTTAATGATTTTTAACTACATGTATTATAAAAATGAGAGGGTGGTGGTAGATAAAGCTCCTCACAAATGCAATTGTTTGATATATTTATTTGATATATTTGTTCTTCACATTTGTTGGGTGGAGGTGTTTTGTTGCCGTTATTTTTAATAAACATTTTATCTGTCATTAAAATGGGAGAAAATAATGTTTTTCTCTACACACAAAGAGAAGAAATAATGAAAATGGTGTTAATGTTAATTTCTCAACCTTGTGTTTAAATGTTTACCATTTAACAAATATCATTAAGGATGCAGCTTTAAAATGGAATTTTCTAAATGTTATAGTGAATGTTTCTAATAATTTGCAAACAGCAGGTCAAGAGAAATAAAAATGAATTTTTAAAGTGATATTATATAACTTTCAATATATTATTTTTTAGTTAAATCATTTATCTTTTGCAGTTGTCCTGACTTTGTCATACATGAGATCTATAAATAAACCTTGAGAATCTAGGCTAGGTTTTTTGGAACTGCCAACATGATCAGTTTTATGATTAGTTTTGTGATTATGATTAGTTTTGTGATATTAGTTTTATCAGTTTTATGATTAGTTTTATATCCTAATGTACAAAGATTAGTACATGCAGTGGTCTTTGCTGAGTAATAATATTGAAATAGCTTTGAGATTCTTTGTTAAATTTTTGATATATATTTAATTTTTGACAAGGGGAGATATTTATATTTTTTAATACTTTTGTAACTCTCTCATACAATAATAAAAAGAACATTTCAACAAACTTAGTGTTTCTTTGGCAACATTTTTGAAGTATAATATTGGTCTTACCCTTGGATGAATATTTGAGCTACTCTTATATAGTATAATTTTTCTGTGATTCTAGATTATACATTCCCTGAGGGTTGATACTGTGTCTGTTCCAGATTTGTATCATGCACAATGTCTTACCCCAAGAGACACTTGAGATATTTTTGTTCAATGAATAAATGAAGGCCCTTAATTAACATTATTCCAAATAAATACATTGCTTCTTTAGTTCTATGACTCCCTGCTCTGATTCTGTAGAAGGAAGCTTTGGCATCCATGCAGGACTTGAAGAGGAACATGAGATTCTCATTCACTGTAATAACTAATGTTATTTGTATTTAGCCAGAATGTAGCTAATCATGGTATGTGAATAAATGCCTGAGGAGAGTTTGTTTCTTAACAATGGAAGTGCACTTTGAATAAGGTGAGTTATTTTAGAAAATTATAAGCCACCAATGACAACAAAAGCAAAAACACACAAAATAAACAGTATCTTAGAAAAAAGCAGTGGAAAGGTAATAATTCTAAATCCTGGAATGAGTATGGACACTCTGGCAAGCAAAAAAGTAGATATTTCCAAGTGTATTCATTTGTTCTCGCACTGCTAATACAGACATACCCAAGACTGAATAATTTATAAAGGAAAGATGTTTAATAGACTCACAGTTCAGCACGGCTGGGGAGGCCTCAGGAAACTTACAATCATGGCAGAAAGAAAAATAACCACATCCTTCTTCACATCACCATGTGAAGAGGAGAAGTACTGAGCAAAAGGGGGAAAAGTGGGCGGGCACAGTGGCTCACCCTTGTAATTCCAGCACTTTGGGAGGCCGAGGTGAGCAGATCACTTGAGGTCAGGAGTTCAAGACCAGCCTGGCCAACATAGTGAGACCCCCATCTCTACTAAAAATACAAAAGTTAGCCAGGTGTGGTGCCAGGGGCCTGTAATCCCAGCTACTGGGGAGGCTGAGGCAGAAGAATTACTTGATCCCAGGAGGCAGAGGTTGCAGTGAGCCAAGATCGCACTGCTGCACAGCAGCCTGGCCGACAGAGTGAGACTGTCTGGAAAAAAAAAAAAAGGCCCTTATAAAACCATCAGATCTCATGAGAACTCACTCACTATCACAAAAATAGCATGAGGGTAACTGCCCCAGGATTAAATTACCTCCCACCGGGTCCCTCCCATGACATATGGAGATTATGGGAACTACAAATCAAGATGAGATTTGGGTGGGGACATAGCCAAACTGTATCACCAAGTGTAGATTCTAATCAACCCTGGAAGTCCTTGGTGGAGCCCATGAAGGTCTTGAGACCTCAAGGTCTTTCTGGAAGAAAGAAGCATTCTGGGCTAGTTGCATAAAGGGGATACTATCAGGAGGAAAGAAGGGAGGCATAGTTAAATATTTTTACAGGGAAGCAAAGGAAAAGACAGGTGCTTAGATATACTGCATTTAAGATAAAAAAGATAGTGTAGTAAAAGAAGGAAAATGTCCCCAAGTAACAAAATTATTACCAAAAAAATAGGGTTTCTTCCCATTATATTGAAGGATCCCTGTGATCTTGAGCTAGTGTGGACTCTTCCAAATACAAACTCTGCTATTGCTGGTGTCTCCTCCAAAAGCCCAAATGGCTTGTGAATTGAAGCTTTTCTTTTCTTCTTTTTTTTCCCTAGGAAAATAGTAAACAAGTTCTGTATTTCAATTATTTTTTTTTCCGTCAAAGAAAAAAGTCTCCTCCGTAAGGGAGAATAAAGCCAACAATTTTGTTGTTGTTGTTGTTGAGACAGAGTCCCACTCCGTCACCCAGGCTGGAGTGCAGTGTCATGATCTTGGCTCATTGCAACCTCTGCCTCCTGGATTCCAGCAATTCTCCTGCCTCAGTCTCCCAAGTAGATGGGATTACAGGCGCCCACCACCATGCCCAGCTATTTTTGTGTTTTTGGTAGAGATGGGGTTTCACCACATTGGCCAGGCTGGTCTCGAACTCCTGATGTCAGGTCACCCACCCGCCTCGGCCTCCCAAAGTGCTGGGATTACAGGGGTGAGCCACCGAGCCTGGCAAAGCCAATAATTTTCGAAATGAAGCTGAGACTTCAGCCTTCAAACTATCTGTTTCATTTCATTGTACGTTTTAAACCATTTTAGATGTTCAAACGCAGTGCAATTTATTCAATTTGTATAGAGTGTCTGACACATATGCTGTGCTGGGTGCTAGGGATACAGCAGTAAACACATAAACAAAACCTCCTGCCCTCATGGAGCTTTCAGTTCACCGAGGGAAGATGGACAATATTAAAAAAGTAACATGTTTGGCTACATGTGATAAGTACGTAGGAAGGAGGATAGGGATTTCTAGGGATGGGGATGAGTTGGAGTTTAATTGACAGGTCAGGGAAGACTTGGATGCAAGAGGATATTTCAGGAAAGACCTGAGAGAAGTGAGGAACTGAGCTGTCATGCAAACAAAAGCAAATGTCCTGAGAGCACACCCACCAGTCTCGCTGCATCAGGATAGACTAACTAGGTGGAGGACCAAGAACTGACCACTGCCTGAGGAATGTGGATCAAAATCTGATTGGAGTGTGTTCAAGAGAGAAAGAGGAGAGATGTTGGAAATGTCAATATAAATAATGCAAGTAAAAGTGGTTTTGCTATAGTGGAGAACAGAGAAATAGAAAAAATGACTGGAGGATAGATTAGTGCCAATGGATTGTTTTTCTTTCTCTTTCTGTAAGATTTTTTTTTTAACAATTGGAAAAAACGACAGCATTTTGGGGGCTAATGTGTAATAGGAATAATACAGGAGATAAGAAAAAACTTGATGCAGGAAAGAAAGGCAATTTTGAGAGATGATCATCTTTGTGTAGGTAAGGGAAATCTGGTACAAAAGTGCAAGGGATTAGCCTTAGAAATATCGACAGCTTCTGTAGAAACAGAAGGAATAGAAGAAGACATGGACCCAGATGCAGATAGGCAGTAGTAGATGTGGTGGGAACCTGTGAAGTCTAGTATGAGTGAACAGGGAGATCTACAAAGGTATGAGTTAAGAAAAAGTAAAATTAATTTGAATATTCTCAGGATGCTTAACCCAACAAAGAATTCCAGGACGTGCAGTGATAAATCAGTCAAATTAGCAAAAAGCAAACTAAAAATTGCTTTTTAGAACAAAGATTAAGCACTGTGTCTGTATGTGATTATAAAAGTGATTATGTGTTTAATCTTTCAAGATTATTAGACTGACTGAAATTTCCTCCCCAAAATGTGTTATACACTATTTTATTATTACATACCCACACAAGATCAGAGGGAAGTATATGACTGAGTAATGATCCAGGCATTGAATTTGGGTCACCGCATACCAAGCTAAATTTCCATGAAATATTTTAGAACACTGCATTTTGTGGTCCTTATTAAATTACTAATTATTAATTTGTAGTCTAAATTTGAAAAGGAGTATCTCTAGTGATTTAGGTGCTAAATGCAACAAAATAAAGGAGGGAAACATGCTACTATTGATAAGTAGCAAAGCAATTGTATTAAATCTCAGATGAGAAGGCAGCATTTCTAACATTATTAGGCTGCCATAACAAAATACCACAGACTGGGTGGCTAAACAATAAAATTATTTCTCACAGTTCTGGAGGCTGGAAGTCCAAGATCAAGGTGTCTGCAGGTTTGATTTCTGGTGAAGCCTCCCTCCTTGCCTCACAGATGGCTGCCTTCTTGCTGTGTTCTCATATGGCTGTTCCTCTTTGCATGCACACTTCTGATGTCTCTTCCTCTTCTTATAAGGACACCAGCCCTACTGGATTGGGACCCCACTCTTGTGACCTCATTTAACCTTTATTGCCTTCTTAAAGATTCTATCTCCAAATATAGGCATATTGGGAGTTAGGACTTCCACATAGGAATTTGGGGGTGAGGGGATATAATTTAGTCCATAACGTTATGTTAAAAGTTTACCAGAGGTTCTAGTTACTAGAATCTCTTAGGCATTCCCACTATTTGGTATGGTGGCATCCAGCCTGATAGGAACTGCTGATTCAACTTCTCAGTGCAGCTTTCTCTAAGTACAACAGCTGGTAGGAGCTATACCAACATATTTGCACTGATCCATTAGGCAACTATCTTGTCATGACATAAAAAGGGAGATAGAGGAAGATTAAGGCCATCACTGAAATGACAGTAGCTTCTGCTGGCACTTTATTGTGGCCAAGATAGTGTACAAATTTTCTAACCTGGCATCCTCCATCATCTATACACTTCAGCCTCTTCATCCAAATGCCTCAAAGTCCCAGCCACCATTCTCTGAACATGCCACATCCTTTCACAACTCTGTGCCCCTGAACAAATGAGTTACTCTGTCTATGAAGATACCCATCTGTTTCTTCATCTGACAAGGTCATACCCATTATCTCAGTTTTGGCTCCAAAGCCACTTCTATCAAGCCTTTGCTCCCTACCCCCCACCCCCACCTTCAGGCAATAAATTATTTTTCTCATCTTTCTCTACAGTAATTTCACTTGGACACTTGTAGTTATCTGTTGACATGGCTCTCTCTTCTACTACACTGCAGTGCCTCGGGAGAAGTAACTATGTTCTTCCTTGTTCCCATAGTTCCTTGTACAGTTCTTGAAACGTGAGAAAGTCTCAGTAAACGTATGAGTAATAAATGGATGAATGCAGCCGGTGTGGTGGGTCACACCTGTAATCCCAGTGCTTTGGGAGGCCAAGGCAGGCAGATCACCTGAGGTCAGGAGTTCAAAACCAGCCTGGTTAACATGGTGAAACCCTGTCTTTACTAAAAATACAAAAATTAGCTGGGCATGGTGTTAGGTGCCTGGAATCCCAGCTACTTAGGAGGCTGAGGTAGAAGATTAATTGAACCTCGGAGGCAGAGGTTGCAGTGAGCCAAGATTGTGCCACTGCACTCCAGCCTGGGCAACAGAGTGAGACTCTATCTCAAAATAATAATAATAATAATAATAATAATAATAATAAATGGATGAATGCAGCTCATGTTTTATAAAGACTACTTTGGCCACTGTAAGAGAAGCGATTAGAGGGCTAGGAATGAGTGAAGGGAGATACATATTAGAAGATATTTGCTGTAGTACAGGTGAAAGATTATGAAAGCTTGGACCAGGCTGGCAGCAGTGCAGATTGGAGAAAGAGAGTGGATAGACATTTTAGAAGAGGAGTCAACAACTTAGGGAATAAGCTGCTAAGGAAAATGAAGAGGGGGAAGAGTCAAGACTGACTCTCAGGTTTCTGACATGAGCAATAGATAGTACTATTTATTTAAAAGGGAAAGTTTTGTTTTATTTAAAAGTCTAAGTACCGAAAGGTTTGGGCAATATGGTAAGGATGAGAATGAAGGGTTCTGTTTTAAGTTGTAAGGTGTAAAGTAACTCAAGTAGTGATGTCAGGTGATTGGTTGGATATATAAATATGGAGCTTTGAGAAGAGGATTGGAAGGCATTACTACTTAGTTGGCATTTAAAGCCATGGAAGAGAGTCTAGATAGAGAAAAGTGGTCCAGAATCGAGCCCTCAAACAGCAACACACCAGTGATCTCAACTGTGATTCAAAAAGGTCATTGAACAATAAATAAAATGAATTTTGAAAGGGAGAATGACTGAGAATCCATTACATTGGTGAGCCAGTGGTAATGAAGGCCTAGACTAGCGTAAGTGAAAACTGCTCTTTTTTTCTCTTCTCATTGTTCACTCTCTCCCATGGCATTCTCACTTCATCTCCTAATGGCACCCATTGCCTGTAGGTTTGTATTTCAATCCTACTATTTCCACCTGCTTGCTAAACATCTCCTTCTTAGCATACCACCAGTACCTTAAATTAATAGACTCAAATAAATCCAGCTGATTTCTCCCATCCACCTGAATTGCTCTTCTTATACTCCTACTCCTATTGATGGCATCATGGGTCTTTTAGTGACCTAGAAGAGGAGATCCCATCACCAAGTCTTCTCCCGTAACCCCCTGTTTAATGAGTAAGTTGCCAAATTATTTTGATTATACACCTTAAGTATTATTTAATCAGGCTAAGTTTCCATTTATAAAATATAGTCACTTTTTAAAGTATCTACTGTTATAGATTCTAATAAATTTTTCTTTAACCAGAGATTGTGTTACTGTTTTTAAAGAACTAAATTTTCTTCAACTCTTTCTCTTAAAAATTTATCTTTGGACTAAGATATAGTATGAGAAAAAATTAAGACAGGCTGAGAGAGATTTAGACTGGCAAAGCCAGTCAACCTTAGCAGAAGGAACTACTTTGGTTCTATTTTTATCATCTTGTTTAGGAATGAATCAATGAAAACAGAAATAGAAATAGAGATGGATAGGAAAGACCTGGGCCATCTAATTCATCTCCTTGTTAGTGCAGGGAAGTTTCCTTTGTCAAATGCTTTTGAGATATTATGCAATAAAAATCATAGGTTATAACATTTCAATCATTTTGTAAGGTGACTAATTATTTTTCAAGTTATTCTCAGCTTTGTTCTCTGTATTTCTTTCTACATATCCCTGTCATATGTGAAATATATCTCTTTGTACACAGAAATGACTTAGGGTCACAGAGATAAATGCAGGTTATTTTTCTGTAATGATGTTGAGTCTATATGAAGTTGACTTCTCTCTTTATGATCCTTTTTGTGACCAGTGGCACACATTTGTGAGGTCATTGTCCAGAATGAACCATGGTTCAGCTTGTTACTTAGGTTGGTTAAAAACTAACAGAAACCTTTAGATATCAAACCTGTCCCTTGGCACCTAATGGCACAAATGCATTATTCTAATGGAGTCAGTGGAATACTTAGCGTGGGTATAATGCTAGTTAAACTTTGTAGCTTTGCAGTGGAAGTAAAGGAGTGGCATTTGGGAAGAGTATTATTTTTAAGTTATTTGACTATTGCTCAGTATCTATGTAATCTCATTTATCTCATAAAAATTTGTATGTTCTTTTAAAAGATTTATTCTGTTATTTATTCTGTTGTGTTTCTGATTGTTGACTCTTTACATTTAGTTGACTTTTAAAAATAAAATATTATTACATCAGTAGTTATTATTCTTTCAGGTTCCATGATGTTTGCAAACCTCTGAGTTGGTACTCTTCTATATGTGCCATTAACATTCCACATACCTCCTCTTCCACATCATCAATAAAGATGCTAAAAATCACTAGATCTAGCATTTTCTTTGTGCCTTCCCACCAGCCATACCCCCCACTTCCAACTGAATGTACTCCATATAACATTATCCTTTGTTTATAGTGTTTGACATAGTTCTTAATCCAACTGAGTGTCTTCTTATTCAAGTCACTTAGTTTGGGCAAGAACAATTCATATGAACCAACAAATAGATTGCAGTTTTAATCTGATTTCTGAAACTTCAATTATATAATGATAGTAATTTTAATAGTGTTTCTTTAAGTTCTTTCTCAGCAACCCAGAGCATTCATAGTTAAGTACTTATAAAAAGCAACAACATAGGAATTGTAGAATGGTTTGGGACCTCATTTTTTTTTCTTTTTTTTTTTTAATTGAGACAGTGTCTCACTTTGTCACCCGGGCTGAAGTGCAGTTGTGCAATCTTCACTCACTGCAACCTCTGTCTCCCAGGTACAAGTGATTCTCCTGCCTCAGCCTCCCAAGTAACTGGGACTACAGCGTATGCCAGGACTCTCAGCTAATTTTTGTATTTTTAGTAGAGACAGGTTTTGCCATGTTGACCAGGCTGGTCTCGAACTCCTGACCTCAAGTGATCCACCTGCCTCAGTTTCCAAAAGTGCTGGGATAACAGGCATGAGTCACCGCACCTGGCCTGTGAGACCTCATTTTTCATAGGTTACTTATTTCCTTTAAAGAGTCCTAATTTGGAATTTAAGCAGATGCCACCTTATAATATTCACTTTTTCTGCATAGTCGAGGCTATAAAACTAGAGATCAGGCAAAAGACCTTGGTCAGCTGTGGATACTGAGTAGAAGGTAACGTCAGACCTGACTTTTCTTCTTACATGTTATAGAATTCTGGTGACTACTCAACAGCTGACCCAGAAATGTTTCCTTAGAATATATAATAAAATTGTAAAGTCGTAGTTGTAAGGTTTATCAGAAATGTTAAAGGACATGCTTGGATTTAGTGAAGTACATAAAAGAAGAGTCCTTTGGTCTACAATGTACATAAACTCAGCATTGCACCCTTCCCTTTACCATGGCCAAGCATGCCCCTGAGAAGACATCATTCTCGGTCTCATCTGGTGTTCTAGGGAACCTGAAAGCCACAGGGATCACAAACAGCTGCAATAAATAAAACATCTATTCAATGCAGTTTCGTGCCAAATATTATTCAGCATTCTTTTGGCCTGGGTTTGATAGAAAACAGCACGGTGAACTGACTACCTCTGCTTTACTACAGTGAGCCCTAAGTATGAAAGATTTAACAGTTCAAACCTGCATGTAAGCAAAATCACTATTCGTATTACTTTAAAATTATTAAAACAATAACATAGATAACCAAAAAATGTAATAAAGAATATATATTGTGATTATTGAAGAGGTGCTGGAATTAATACTAGGGTTTTTTTAATTCTCCATGGGGAAAATAATAGAGAAGCATTTAGAATATGTGTCCATGCGAATGTGTGGGTTAAAGGGGGATCTTTAAAAAATTAGTGCTACATATGTGACAAGGAAGAGCATTATTGAGGAATTTCACAGAAATTTTATGTAAAGTCTTATCATACAGTATTATGATCTCAGGGATATTTTGTGATATTTAGAGAGTCTTCTGAGGGTTCATTTATTAAGGTCACATTTTAAGGAAGAACTTATAAGATTCAGATCAAAAGTATAATTCTATAATATGCCCAACTGATCCCATTAAATCCAACTCGAAAAGGAACAGTATAACGATGTGAACAATTCCCATTCTTTGCGTTGTTACACCTCACTTGAAATGCATTCTTTCTGGATTAAAACAGCAGTTTCTCTTTGTTTCTCTTTCCAGGCTGAGGTTCAACTATGCTACCTGGAAGCACAAAGAGATGCTGTTGAGCAGATGTCCCTCAAGCTGTACAGTGAGCACTACACCAGCAGCAGCAAGAGAAAAGAAGAGTTTGCTGATATGTCAAAAGTTCATTCAGTGGGAAGCAATGGGTAGGGAACTGTTCTTTTTGTTGTTTTATTCTCACTAATCTACTTTTTCAATGTTTTTCCACCGGTAGATGTTAGGCAGGTATTTCCTCTCTAGCTAACAGACAAGAAGAAGCTCAATAGACTAGGCATTTATGTTCTTTTCCATTTGTGCCAGGATTGAAGACTGTGGATTTCATCAGCCTCTGCCATCTAACTCAGAACTTTCTGACTTCATATTAATTTTTAAAATAGAGTGTGGTGATTTTATAAGTGTTTTCGTGACTACAGTGTGCCTTTAGTATTGATCTGTCTTCTTTATAAATTATTTTTTCCTTATATTTGCCTCTTTTTAGATTTCACATTTAATTTTAAAGCCTATTTGAGGAACTTTTAAACACCAGAACCACATTGGAAACTTGGTAGTACATAATTTTCCTGAATAATGTAGCAATTTAATAATTGTTTAGAGACCACGGGCTAGCCACTTAGCTTCACATGAAGTCAATTGGAATAGACCAGCACTTGACTTATCTATGGAATGTGAAAGGACCCAACACCTTCAGTGACCCATCAACAGTTTCATTCAGCCTGAGACATATGGCTGTGTTTATATTATACTAACTATACTATTCAACAGTTAAGTCAGGTATTTAGATATTTCCAAATGACTTTTAAAGTTATGTGAACATTGTCTAAACATGTATATGTATATATGCATATATATTATCTTCCAGCCCAATTGTAATATTTAATAGGTGATTTTAGAGAGTAAAAGAGGAGTGATGAAATTTATTTCATAGTATTAATTACTTGATAATAGCTATACTCATAAAAATGAAAACAATAACCTATTTTACTTTTAGTCTCAGACAACATGAAGGAGAAACTACTCCCCAAAGTTACATTACATGTTAATAACATTATATAAACCTATGGGATGTAACTCTAGTCAAAATATTTCTTAAAGTAACAGGAGGAAAGAAGCTTTTTCATGCACTTGTTTACATTTATTTTTTAAAGTGCTTATAGTTCTGACTGAAACTACAATCCTCATATAAAGTTTTGGAACAAATTAAGTACACTGATGAAAAATTCTTTCTTATTATAAAAACCCAGTGTCTAAGAATACAGGAAATAACTCCTGTATTCTTAGTCATTCAGAGTCATAATTCTGTTTAAGAAATAAAAAGGGATTTTTCAAGTTTTAACATTTACCTCTTTATATAACTTGTTGCACTATCAGTATATTTTAATACATGAGACATGTTTTATATGTAGTCAATTCATCTTACTTGATTCAGTAGTCATTTATTCACCAGAGGAAAAACATAGTAGCAAATAAGAAAGAAAAGGTTAAATCTTGAAGCATGAACAATAAACTGCTTTGAGGCTGTAAAGTGCTTTAATTTCTCTAAATGCCTAAATAGCCTCTGGTGTACATGCAAGCACAAACTTTAGGTCACATTTTCATGTTTTGTAAAGCCCTGGGGATTGAGCAGCACCACGTGCTTCTGACCCCAGATTCCAGGGACCCAACCTGAGCACTCACTCCGGGCTCCACAAATCATAAATCTGCCCTGGGAATTGCTTAGTTAACAACAAGCATTGTTCTGTGAAGTGGGAGTAGGTGAACTTGCCTGATATCCTTTGTTTATGCTCCTTGGGGTGCTGAAGGCTATGCATTGTGCAGAAATTTAAGAGTGCACTGAAAGAAAGCCAGCTATTTAATACTAAGGACAAAAACCATATACTCCTTTCTATTTTCTGTTTACATACAGAAAAGCATTGTTTGAGAAATGCATGTGGGTGAGGTTATCTGGGGTGTCCTGCCCTTAAAACTTTCTGTTCCCACAGTCAAATCCTTAGCTCTGAAGCCTTAAGAACATAGCTTTGTAAAATTATCTGCTCCAATGATACATAAACTTCATTAATCATTCTTTTTGTTACATAGAATGAACATTGCTTCCAATAAATAATTGTGGGAATGGTGTGGGCTTTCAAGGATCTTCATTCCATATGCAGATATCCAGTATACTAAAGAGAAAATTAAGTTGGTGATACAATTCATATCATTTTATTTCGTTCTCATGCCTACCAGCATGCTAAAAATATTATATGTACTAATATAGTTGAAAAATGAATAAGTCTACTCCAGGGAAGACTCAGCTGCTACATTGAATGGTGATCTTAAATTTCTGAGAATTTTACATAACTAAAATATCTTTTAGAAATGAATTTATAACCTCTCTAACTCGGCAAAAAGGTATCTATCAAGGTGACATATCACAGCTTATATATTATGCAACTATGAATTGTGTAGTTAGCAGTTATGAATATATGTGGTAGGAGGATTTCCCTCAACATATGTGAGGCTGTATGAGTTCTAGTAACACAGTTTGTTCACCTGTGGGAAACACCTGGCACTGGCTCTAGCATCCCAAAATGGAACCATAGCTCCTGGAGGGTGTGAGTCTCCGGTGATTACAACAGTAGCAAAAGCCAATGCTTTTCAGTTTAGGTGAAAGCACTTACCAGTTGCCTTTTTTTCATCCAATAAATATCCCTGAGGGCCTGCTGTGTGCATAGCATGATGCTCTGGGCATTGTTTATCAAGAACACTTACTTCCTGTATATTTTATAAAGTGTAACCATATCTTTTTCAGATACCTTTTCTTATTGAGAGGTTGTCTGATGTTATTTTTCTAATGAATTTCAAAGATTCAGTTTAATTTGCCAAGTAGCATCATTCTTTCTGTCAGTACTGAGTGTAGATTAAAAACCATGTATTTTGTTCAGTCTATATAAAGGAGAGAACTGAGAGGCAAGGATAGAAGGTTTAAGGTGGAGCTAAGACCTCAACTCAGAACTCTGGGTCAAGAATGCAGACGATAATCTATAAAGTCACTCTTTGCCCTCTCTGTAAGGATTTGTGTGGATTCTTAATAACCTTTTCCCCAAAATCCGGTGGTATACATATTCCATACTATATGAAATTCAAATTAAGGTATCTTTCTACTATGGAGAAATGGAAGTCTAAAGTAGAGTTTATTAAAACCACAAGGAAGTTTGGGCAAAACATTGCAGAACAGGTTAAAGTCAAAACAATATTAACTCATTCATTAGTTTGACAGACTTTTTCTTTTTTTAGATGGGGTCTCATTCCCATTGCCCAGGCTGGAGCGCAGTGGTGTGATCTTGGCTCACTTCAGCCTCAACTTCTTAGCTCAGGTGATTCTCCCACTTCAGCTTCCTGACACTGGGGGTGAGGCACCATGCCCAGCTAATTTTTTGTATTTTTAGTGGAGACAAGGTTTCACCATGTTGCCCAGGCTGAATTTGACAAACACTTTAAAGTACCTTCTGTATGTCAGGCTCTATGAAGGGCAGAGGTTAAAATGGTGGAAATGAAATGGTTCCTACATTTGAGAAGCTCACAGTTCGGTAGGAGGAACCATATCTCTGTAAACAGCATATAATAAAGGATTTTAAGTGTTGAGTTAGAAATCTGTGTGGGGAAGAGGGCAGGACTCATTGAAGGTTGAGCTCAATTCTGACTGTGTCAAGTAGAATTAGAGCAGGTCAGGAAAGACAGCAGAGAGAGAAGGCTCTGTAGATGGTTTTTGAAAGAGGGCTAAGTCAGCAGACATGCTTTTCAATTTAACCTGAAAAACACATATTGAGCACCTACAAAGACGTACCATAGTCCCTGCCTTCACTGAATTTGCAGTCTAGCAAGAGAGTGCGGCATTAAGCCAATATTGATCTGTGCAGTGAGAGAGAAGGGGAAATAGAGAATGCTAGGGAGCTTAGAGCAAACAGGATGAGCTCTATAAGGCAGGGCTGCGTCTGTCATGTTCACTGCACTCTCTCCTGCATCTGGTGCAGTGCCTGGCAAGTGCTAGATACCCAGCAAATGAATGGATGCATGAATGAATAAATAAAACTGATCGAAGGCTAAAAGACAGGGAGAAAAGGTCTGGGATCATCAGACTGCTTACTGTTTCATAGGACTGAAGAGGAGGATTCAAGTTGGGGGAGATGTGAAAAATAAGGCTTTGGAAGAAGGTGAAGTCCAGATCCAGAAGTTAACCATTGAATTCATGGTTCTTAACCAAGGTAGTTAATCAGGGATAACCTGTGGAGCTTTTAAGCAGAAAAAAAGCCAGCCTGCTCCACCTTACTGAAATTTTTGATTCAGTAGGCAGAATTGGATGATAGTGATTATGTTTTAATGCTCATCACCAGCTGAGAACCATTGCTTCAGTGGTTTTCAGTGTATAGTCTCTGGACCACTAGCAGCAGTGTCTCCTAGGAATTTGTTAGAAATGTCATTTCTAGGTCCCACTTCAGACCTACTGAACTGGAAAGTCTAGGGGTGGAGACCAGCAATCTTTGTTTAACAAGCATCCCAGGTGATTCTTTTTTCTTTTCTTTTCTCTTTCTTCTCTCTCTCTCTTTCTTTCTTTCCTTTCTTTCTGTCTTTCCTTTCTTTCTTTCTGTCTTCTCTCTTTTTTGACAAAGTCTTGCTCTGTTGTTTCTTTTGTTCTTTCTGTCTTTTTTTTTTTTTTTTTTGACAAAGTCTTGCTCTGTTGCCTAGGCTAGAGTGCAGTGGCATGATCTTGGCTCATTGCAAACTCCGCCTCCTGGGTTCAAGCGATTCTTGTGCCTCAGTCTTTCAAGTATCTGGGATTACAGGTGCATTCCACCATGCCTGGCTAATTTTTATAGTTTTAGTAGAGACAGGATTTCATCACATTGCCCAGGCTAGTCTCAAACTCCTGACCTCAAGTGATCTGCCCACCTCAGCCTTCCAAAGTGCTGGGATTATATAAGAGTGAGCCACTGCTCACAGCCCCTCTCAGGTGAATCTAATGTTGAAGTTTGAGAAATGCCGCTTTGGGCATTGTTTTTAGGTTGACAGTTAATGCAGCACATGGATACTAGATGGAGACTGAAGCCAGAAAGTATCAGTAAACCTCAGTAACCCATGGGATGAAGAAAGTGAGGGAGAAGGAACCATTCTGATGCCCCAGTTATTGGCTCAAAGAGAAAGAAAACAGGAATATTTGGATTCAAATGACTTCGGTGTTATTCAACATGTAATATTTATTGAGCACCTATTAAGTCCAGGCTGTGTTAGGCACTGGGGACATAGAGGCAGTGGGACACAAAAGGTGATAGGTATATGGAAATCAGGAAAACCTTCCAGAAGAAGCGTGATGGAGGTTGGTCCAGGGTCAGAAATGACAACAAGGGAGTTTCTCACAGAGGAGGCAGTGTATGCAAACAGCCAGAATCGCTAAAGGATGCCCAGCATGACTAGATTGGTAGTTTGCAACAATTATCTACTAGCTGTGTGGAGAATAGATTGGTTAGGCCTAGGCTAGACAGTGCTCAATAAGAGGCTATTCCAGTCATCCAAACAAGAAATAGGCCCTGCGCTAAGACGACAGCGATAGAAACGGAAAGAAAGAAGCTCCGTTGACAAACCTTGGTCACTGGGTAGATGAGATTATTGAGGGAGGGGCTATTTGAGAATGGACCTCCATATTTCAGACTCTTGCACTCTAGGAGACAGATGTGGCATTCACTGAGGAGGAGAATGCAGAGGAAGTGTAAAAGGGATGAAAAGCAGAGTATTTGAAACATAGTTCTTTCCCTGGTCCTGGAAACATCCATGTAGAAAAGCCCAGGAAGCAGATCTAGAGCTCAGAAGTGTTTTGGGCTTCTTAGCCAACATTAAGGACAGCATGGTAACTAAGGGGTAGCAGAAGATGAGATAGCCAAGAATTTACCTTGTGGTAAACTGTGCCCTCCCTGCAAGGTGAATGTAACATTGTCTTTAAGGAATGCTTATGTTTAAAAATATGGGTAAGCAGAACATTTTTATTTCACTTAGAGTATTTCCTGCTGTGATATACAATAATTATAAAGACTATGCCATTGAGAATTCTGGGTAATATCTTGATTGACAGGAATTGAGGACTACAGTTGCCTATTATTTTCTGTCTTGAAGCTATAGGTAAAAGCGCCTGATCCTAGATATTAGATTGCATTGAGTCTGCTCAGATTGCTTCCAACTACACAAATAATGTTTTTCTTTAGGGACAAGTCATGCAGTCACTATAGTCTAATTTCCTAAGAGGAGAGAGAGCAAGTAGATTAAAAATTAAGAATAGAATTCAAGTTAACTCTCTGCTACTTTGTAGCTATGGAACCTTGATTGGGACATTTAATCTTACCAAGATATAATATCTCAGTCTATAAAATGTGAATGATTATCCTAGTCTACTTCATGTTTTTTTGAGAAAGGAAATGCAATAATTGACAGGAAAATATCTAAAGTACGTAGAATATAATAGATAATATGAAAAATCAGTTACTGAAATGTTTATTGTGCAACTACTGTGTTGCAGGCAGTAGTATGAGATGCTAGCAATGAAAAAGATACATAAGACTTAATCTCCATGGTCTTCAGTGTAGTGAGAGAGAGAGATACACAGGCAGACATTTAGATACATCCTTATAAAACAATGGGAAGGGCTGGGCACAGTGGCTTACACCTGTAATCCCAGCACTTTGGGAGGCCAAGCCAAGAAGATCATTTGAGCCCAGGAGTTCAAGACCAGCCTGGGCAACATAGTAAGACCCGCCCCGCCCCCCCCCCCACGCCACCTACCAAAAAATGTTTTAAGTAGCTGGGCATGGTGGTTTGCACCTATAGTCCCAGCTGCCTAGGAGTTTGAGGTGGGAGAATTACTTGAGCCCAGGAGGTTGAGGCTGCAGTGAGCCGTGATCACACCACTGCACTCCATCATTGGAGACAGAGTGAAACCATGTCTCAAAAAATAAATTACTTAATGAAGAATGGGGAAATTTTAAGATATACAGTGTTGTGGGGGTACTGAGAAGGGCTACCTAATCCAGCCTAGCTGAAAGGGGTGAGGAAGGCTTAGGGGAGGAGGGAATATCTGAGCTGTCAAAAGATGCATAGGTTTTAGACATTAAAAGAGGTCTGTGCAGTTGAATAAAATGGCTTTTATTCAAAAGTCAGGCAGTAACAAATGCTGGTGAGGATGTGAAGAAAAGGGAACCCTCCTACACTGTTGGTAGGAATCTAAATTGGTATAACCACTATGGAAAACAGTTTGGAGGTTTCTCAAAAAACTAAAAATAGGGCTACCATACAATCCAGCAATCTCACTGCTGGGCATATACTCCAAAGAGAGGAAATCAGTGTAGTGAAGAAATATCTGCACTCTCATTGTTGTAGCACTGTTCACTATAGCCAAGCTTTGGAAGCAACTTAAGTGTCCATCAACAGATGAATAGATAAAGAAAATGTAGCACTTATACATGGTGGAATACTATTCAGCCATAAAAAAGAAAGAGCTTCTGTCGTAGGCACCAACATGATGGAACTGGAGGTCATTATGTTAAGTGAAATAAGCCAGCCATAGAAAATCAAACAATGCATGTTCTCACTTTATTTGTGAGATCTAAAAATCAGAACAGTTGAAATCATGGAAACAGAGAAGACAAGGATGGTTACTTGAGATGGGGAAGGGTAGTAAGACATCAGAGTGGGGGAGATGTAGATGGTTAATGGATTAAGACAAAATAGAATGTATAAGACCTAGTACTTGATAGCACAAGTTGGGTGGGGGGCGATAGTCAATAATAACTTAATTGTGCATTATAAAATAGCTGGAAGAGTATAATTAGATTGTAACACAAAGGCTAAATATTGAGGGGATGGATGCCCAATTTTCCGTGATGTTATTGTTACTCATTGTACTCCTGTACCAAAATAGCTCATGTACTCCATAAATATATATACTTACTATGTACCCACAAAAATTAAAAATAAAAATTTTTAAATAAATAAAAAGAAAATAGAAGAGGAATATGTAGAGGGAGGGCGAGGATTTCAGCCATAAGACAGGAACAAGGTAAGACATAGTAAGTTTCAGCCATAAGACAGGAATGAGAGGAGTATCTATATTTGTTAAGGTTTACTACAAATAATTTGATGCTATTGAAGCAGAAGGGCATGGAGGTGATTTCTGACTCTGCTTCCTGGAATTAGAAGGATTTCAAGAGAATTTTTAGGGACTTCGGCTCCTGTGGTAAAGTTCCAGAAGATACCTCAGTCTCATCAGCTGTATGCCTGACTTCCTCTGGCTGTGAATGAAATTGGGCAATGTCTACAGATGGAGCTATAGCTGAGGTTTAGGCCTTGTATCTGAGATAACAGGAAGAATTCACCCCTCATCACACAAGGTTTTAGTATAAATTTTTTTCCCAAATAGAAACAGCATATATAGGTTAATCCCAAGAACAACAGGCTGAATAAAATGAACTTTAAATTAAAATAGGATTATAGGCTAAAAATTTGGCAGGAAAGATGAGTTCATTTTCTTTTAGGAAAAGAAGTGCCTCTAGATGAGTATGGAAATACATATAAATATAACATTCCCAAAGAGGAGTGAAATTGACAAGTGAAAACAAATGAATCATTATTTAAAATATCACTTGATTAAAGACCAAATTTGTTTCTCTAAATTAATTAAGCAATAAGATATGCTAGATGACTTTAACCACATGAGAAGGGACATAATCACCCTGAATTTCCTGCCATGGGGTGATCTTTCTCGTTTTCTGTTGAGCAGCAGGCCAAAATACTCACGCTCTCTCATAGTCTCTCTCTCTCTCTCTCTCTCTCTCTCTCTCTCTGTCTCTCTTGTGTTCTCTCTCTCTCTCTTACAAACACACACACACTTTGACCATTTTGAATTTCTGCCCATTGGGTATTTTTAGAACACTACTACATAAAGTGTTTTCTTTTTGGTGCACACCAGCCATAAGATGATGTGCTATTCTTATGTGTGCCAATGTTGATAACAGTCTCACATATAGATTAAGTCACTAGACAACCCAAAGAAATCTTATTTCCATCCTGCATTTCTACTTCCTTCCCCTGAGCCTTACCTCAGTCTAATAGATCAGTGTTCAATTCAGGTCCCTTTTGCCCCTTCCCTTGTGCTCTGGAACTGTTAAATAGTAAAATAACAATGTAGGCTACAGTCAAAAGGAGCCAAATGTGCCTGGTTACTTCCTGGATAAGTGATATTCTGACCACTATGTGATTATTAAGATAGGTCTTTCTTGGACTAAAACAAATAAAAAAATCTTGCCAGTAGAAATGTATTCACTTGGGCCATGATATTATACCCCTTTAATATGAAATGCCTTAAATCGATTGGAGACCTAGACAGTCTTCCACTTAAGTGATCTAATGCTATCCATGCCAAAAGCCAATAAAGGGCAAACCAGAGAGGTAGAAGCATGCTTTTGGGAGAAGTATGACTTCAAAGTTAGCAGTATAGTCAACTAATAAAGATACACACACACACACACACACACACACACACCCCACACACATACACCTTTCATAACAATGATCAATTTTTTTTGCTGTTTTGGGGAGTTGATGGGGCCCATTGAAAAAAGGAGAAAGTTGCTAACAGGGACAATGAGAAGACACCTAAGACAGATCTAATTTACTTCATTTTAATATACTAAGGTTAATTCTTTTCTTTAAAATGTGTTCCTTTATTCATTCCCCTATCCCCTTCAACAAAGGATTTGAGTCAACTTACAAAAATATTGACAGTAAAATAGAATAAATGTTTGACTAAAATAAGTTAGACAAAAGTCAAGTACTTATAAGAAAATAGACAAATGTATATACTATGTATGTCCTCAAGAAGGGCTCTGATTTGACTCTGTGCCATCTACACCCAAAAAATAAAATGGAATCTTATCTATCAGATAATATATAGTGTCTTGTGATGAAAAATAATCTGTATCAGATGAAGCACAACTTCTTACACTGTTGAGACCTGAGAGGAATTTCTCCTGTAGTTCTTTAAGGCAAAGGCAGGTGTCTGTGATACTACACCCTTATAAGAGAAGTCAAATCCCCAAAGCAGTTTTTTTATGTGGGCTGCAGAAGTGATGTCAAATCACAATTCAGTAAGAACAGTTCTATAAGTAACTAAATCTTGTAGTCCAAAGCATAGCACTCTCTGGGTAGGGTCAGCCTCAGTAAAGGATAACTTTTCGTACTAATTGTGCTACTAGGCTTTTGTCAGAATTGGGCAACAGACAATTATTTCCAGGCTGTTGATCTATTACCTATTACAACGTGGAAAACTAGTGAGGCCTAGAGTCGGGTAATCCTTTTATGAAAGGGTGAACTGCCCAACCTACACCAGTGTGCCATTAGGTTTGGATCCAGTGCCCTCTTTTTTTTTTTTTTTTTTTTTGTGACAGAGTCTCACTGTGTTGCCAGGTGCCAGGCTGGAGGGCAGTAGCGCGATCTTGGCTCACTGCAACCTCTACCTCCCGGGTTCAAGCAATTCACCTGTCTCAACCTCCCAAGGATCCAGTGCCCTCTTAACACACAGATGATAACATAAGGTTTATCTTTTTAAAGAAGTCATCTCTTTGTCTTTTGAAGTACATTTATCCATTTGTTCTTCCAACTACTGATTTTAAAATTCTTCAGAATGTTTTCTGTTTCCCTAGATAGAACTTAGTCCAGCATATTATCTGAAAATTTGGACAAGCCTTTGACTTTCTGATAGCATAACAGAATCCTCTAAATACACCCAGAAATCTACACTGATATTTCTAATTTTATGGATTATCTTGTTGGTTAGAATTTGTAATGGATTATCTTGGTGCTTTATGCTTCTTATTTCAATAATAGGTATTTGTAGACAGATGGTCCATGAGAAAGCGGGGCCAGTTATTAACAAGTTTGTAGGCTTGATTTTATTTTTCTTAGACATGTTCACATGTACGTGGGTATATATAAAAATTGAGGAAATTACTGCTCTAAAGAACTCCATATTCCTTTTTATTTATTAACGGCAAAGACAGGCTGCTTTTCTCATGAGGAAGTTGCTCATGAATTTTCATTCAAAATAGTAAATTAGTGTCCACACTTTAATATGTTTAGAGTGGAAAGGGATTCTACATGCAACTGTGCATATCAGATTCCATGTCTGGAAAGCTAAATTTTATTCTTTGATGATATTATGATTGGAGATATAACAGGCACCACTGTTACATCTCCCTTCTGTGCTTATATGACAAATGGAGTAGAGGATGATGGGAAATTCTGATCTATTATTGGTTTTTTACTTCAGTAAAATACTTATACTAGATTTTTGCAAGATTTTGTTACCACTCCTTTATGTGTCTTTTTTGAAATACAGAGGCAAACTTTCCTAGGCCAATAATGTGAACAGTGAACACTTAGTGAATATTTGGGGAAGGAATCAATATGCTAAAGAAGCTAGGAAAATTGGATCATTTAATAGAACTCCCAATATAGACAGGTGGTATTTCAGGAACCAGTCTGGTGTTTTTAGATGTCTTAGTGTGAATTAACATTAAGCATACAAAAGATGTATTCTTAAGAGCCCAAAAATACACACACACACACACACATTGCTCAGCCTTAGGTAGAAAACCTGTGAGGACTTTTAATGTTACATATTTTTTTCAACTAATAATTGCTCTATTTTGGTGATTTCTTAATTTGGTTGTCTGTTTTCATCAAAATTCCTTAGTGAGCCAAGTTGAAACCTCATATATTCACATACACCTCCCATTGATTTCACTTGGGTGAAACTTTATCGTTTAAGCAAAGTTTAAGTTGAAATGTTGAGTTAATGATGCTCACTTTAAATACCAAAGGCTGAATGCATTTATGTATTCAAACACTTAGCTAGTCAAACATAACTCCCATCAGAGTTTAGAGGAAGGATTATTTCTTAAACTATGCCGGCCTCACAAGTAATATATTACCATCAAATCTGCAGAAAAATGATCCTAAATAAGCTTGTTAGTATTTTATTTATTTATAAAAGCCCTGGAATCTTTTTTAACCTTAAAAAGGCAAAGTAAAGTGGTGGGCAAGATGTTGTGAAATGCTTAGAGCAATTACCCATAGTAGTTAAACCCAAACTTAGAAATAAACACTAAAGACAAATTTTGCACATCTATTTCTCCATAGTCTTGTCTGTTTTGATGCTTAAACTATTAAACCAGTACGTTTATAATTCTATATTTGTCTAAGAAAAACTGACTTCAAATTAGAAGACTTTTTCCTCCCTGTAACATGATTAAGCTACCTGCAATAGAATTTCCAGCTCTTTTATTGTGAACCCATTTAAGATCAAGTATATGGCAATTTAAATAAAAAGTATCAAAAAGAATACATTTTGGTTAAGTGTTTGCATTATAACACTTTCATAGAGTGTATATGAGTTTGCTTTACAACGCTTTCATAGAAAATGTAACATATTTAGAGTATTAAAATGGTATACTTTCAGGCCTTTTAAAATCTAGATTACAAATGAGAGTGAATGCATTGACATAAACCCAAGCATAATTACAAAGAAAATTTTATGAGAAAAGTTCCTCCAAAAGGGACTCATAGTTCTTTCCCTATAAGATTATAAGCTACTTGCCACAATTTTAATCACTTCTCTCCCTTCAAAACAGAGAGGTGAGAGCAGTTGTCGCTAAAAACTCAAGAGAAGATTCTGGTTCTGAATTCAGCTGATAGAATCAGCATATTCTTCAAGGGAATATAGAACTGTTAACTAGTTCTGCCCTACCCTTGATAAATTCATTTGTTTATGGTCTTTTCTGTTTTCCTGTAGAGTAGCTGGAACTTTTCCTGGAGCACATTGTCTTTTATAAAATCACTCAAAAAACACACCTTTGCAGGTAATATAAACATAAGAAAGTGAACTATTTCCTTACTTAAGAAGTTCCCTGTAATAATGGGCACATTCAATTATAGTCATTTCAGGACATACAGAGAAATTTGGTAATTTATTTCTGATTTTCCCGTTTTTTTTTTTGTTTCTTTTGATACAGAGTCTCGCTCTGTCACCCAGGCAGTGCAGTGGCATGATCCCAGCTCACTGCAAGCTCTGGCTCCTGGGTTCAAGCGATTCGCCTGCCTCAGCCTCCCGAGTAGCTGGATCTACAGGCATGTGCCACCACACATGGCTAATTTTAGTATTTTTAATAGGGACTGGGTTTTGCCGTGTTGGCCAGACTAGTCTCAAATTCCTGACCTCAGGTGATCTATCCACCTGGGCCTCCCAAATTGCTGAGATTGCAGGTGTTAACCACTGTGCCTGGCTGTGATTTGCCACTGTGACATGTTTGATTTCACTAAATGTGGAAAAAAATCTCAGGTCTTTTCCAACTTGTGGATTAACACATGGCCAAGAATCTGAAATCAGGCACAAATGCTTTTAAGAAAAAAAGTTTTTGTCTTCTCTTTTGAGACTTTGTGAGAATTTGTTGTTTAGGACATTGGTGTTCATCGTGTACCAATGAAACTGAATGTGGTACCAAAGTATTTACTGTATTTAACAAATCAAATATCAAATCTAAATATTCTCAGCTAGGATGAAAACAAACTAGACTGGATAAAGGATAAATATCTGTATTAGGTTTATTTGCTACTTACAGGTCTCCAGTATAGACTGTTTGAGAGAAAGTATTAAGTGCATCTAACTAGAAAAAATGACTTTTGTTCTAAGGCCCATCATAAGGAGAATAATAGAAGGAAACAGTTCAGCAGATATAAATACATGCAGTGAAAAAATTTCCATGGTTCAGAGCATTTCATTATTTTCTATATTTTTTAATTTATTTGAAAACTATTCACTAATAATTCTCATGTTCATAAACCTCCTTTATTTAGCTTTCACCATAGCAAGGAGGAGGTGAAAGAAAGGGGAAGGTAATTAACAGTGATTTAACATCTACTATATATAATCATTTTGAGTAAGTGCATTTACCATTCTAATATAGTAAAAACAAAATTTCACCTAAAGAATGAGGAAAGCAGCCTGTTCATCTTGCACTGGTTTTATTGGCATTTGGTGATGAGATACTATTATGTCGGACACATGCTGCTTTTCTGAAGTCATTCTTGCCCCACTGAAGGTTTTTGGTTTCTTTGTCTACATTCACTTATCATCATTCATTAGGGACTATGCTGGACACTGAGAATGCAAAGATAATAAATTCATCTCATGCCCTTGAATTTCTTAGTCATAATCAAAACTTCTTTTTCTGTTGTACACGTGTATGAAAAAGAAACAAGCTTCTTTTCTCTTGCTGATTGATCATTTTTATGAGGCACCCTACACTCACACTTTCCTAGAAAAGCAAGGAAGAAACTTGCTTTAAGATCAGAGTTTAGGCCTTCACACACGTTATAGCCTCCCTAATAAATTAACATTCTCTTTAGGAAATATTCTCTTGGAATCAATGCTCAGTTTTTTAGATTTTCGATTTGTCTCCATCTTTTCTCCAAGATGACATCTGAGCATATTCGGATTTACATGATCTTGTAATTCTGGGGTGTAGTGGATTCCCCTGGCTTAACACAGTGCTTAGGTACAGGCTGGGTGGGCTTATTGAAATGGGTTTTGTCAAGGGTTTTATGAGATTTCCGCCCCCAGAGGGCTGTAGCTGGTCTAGCTTGTGTTGTTACCTCTTGGCTTGGTCAGGTTCTGGTGATATTTCTTGCTTACTAAGCCTCAACTCAGCCCTCACTGACCCTGCCAACTCCCTGTGGTCTGGCTTCAGAGGCCACCTGGCTCTCCTTTTGTTGGGGAGGGGCGTCATTGTGCCTTTGTTGTCATGGCGGTGCCTCTGTCAGGTTCACCAGCTGAACTCTCAGCAACCCTGGAGTCTCTTCTTGGGAGAATGAGAGAACAACAGAGCAAAGAAAGTTCTAACCAAAGATCTCTCTCTGTCCACAACATCCCCACTCCAGGTTGTTGCGGGGATACTGTATGAGGCAATTTCCTCGCAGAGTTCTGACCAGGGAATGGAGTGGACATTCTTGTGCTTTGGGCTTTCTTCTCAACCTGTCTCACATACCTCCTGTCTAGGTCTTAGGCCAAGAGAGAAGAGAACACACATCTGAGCACCTGCTGCTCCTGCCTTATTCTTTCTTATTCTCCAAATCCTCTGACGTGGCAAGAGTGAGCTTTCTCTTCCTTTCCCCTTTGCTTTAATAATCCCTTGAATCATATTCTTCTAATTTTGTGTGAGGCATTCCACGTTTTCTTTCTTTATGGTTAAAATATGGGAGAGTGCAAGGAGAGAGAAATAGTGACCCTAATTCAGGAAGTATTTCTAAATGGTTACACCTATCATATAAGCAAATGTTAGTTATTCCTTATTAGTCACAGAGTCAATGGTTTATTTTTTATTTATCCTTTTAATTTATTTATCCCTTTTACAGTGGTTGGCATTTGTTTTGTTTTAGTATTTTGAAATGGGATACTAGTTCAGATTTCACATATATACTGGAAACTGTTGCTACTCAAAGTATGGTCCATGGACCAGCAGTGTTGCCAACACTTGTTAGAAATGCAGAATCTCAAGCCCTACCCTAGAACAGTTGCTCAATCAATACCTTCATTTTAACAAGATGATCAGTTGCAGTGTACGCACATTTTAGTTTCAGAAACACTGCTCTGGGCCACCGTAGCCTTACTAAAGATTTTAACTACGTCAGCTATACCCGTCATTGGCATGCAGTAAACATTTATTAATAAACTCCACATGTTAGTCACTGTTGATTCTTGCCCTTGGGTGCTTATAGTTCTAATCAAGGATCTTTATGGTAAAGTGATTAAAATAAAATAGGCATTCCTGGATCTATTCCGCCCTACCCCCATCACCAGGCACACCTTACATTTTTTTGACAGATCTATTAAGATTAAATTATGAGTTATTGAAAGTAGATTTTCATTTTCATGGAAAGCAGTCATTTAATGTATAGAGACAGGAACAGGTAGTAATAAAATACTCAATTGAAAAATTCAGATTCATACCGGAGGCTGCTGCCTCTTTAGTACTGACAGGGTTTTGCTCAGTTACAGTTTGGCAAAACTGTAGGATTTCTTTTAGTTGGGATGATTTTGGGGGTAAAGGACAAAGTCATAGTTTTTCATTCTGTACTTTCATTTTCAGATCACAGTGTTTTAGAAGAATCTGGGCTTTACTTATTCACCAGGCTTTCAATAGAGAATCACATTAATCCTTTTAAGCTCCTTATTCTAATGATTTATTTTGTTGAAAACCATAGTGATCCTCCTTTGAATTTTAATGATTGCTGGCTATTCAAAGATTCATTGTTTTGACTTCCTGTCCTTACCTTTGTTTCCTACATGTCTGTGGGGAACACCTGTCTAATACTGGATCTGCCACTGGTTCTCACTGGCTTACCAGAATCACTCAAGCCTATCTCTGAGTGTTAAGCTGAAATGCTGACTACTCATCCATAACAATAAATGTAGGATATACGTTTGCAGAGATAGGCAGATAGACAGCAAAGGGACAGATAAATGATTGAGTGATTTCCCAGTGAATATAATATATTAGATCTGATAGTATATATCAATATATTTGGATCTGATAGTGATCATTATAGAGAAATTAGTTAAATTGCTATTCTTAATCATAAACCTATTAGGATGTAATATCTATGAAAAACGTAGTAGAGGGGAAAAGGTTCAAATTTTGAGGGTGCTGTTCTTACCCTAAATTCTGGACCATGTAACCTACAGGTCACTGACTCTCTGTTAGTCTATGAAATGGCAGTGCCCTTTTTTAAGGATGCAGTGGTGATCGTTTTGTTCGAGTGCTGCAAATCCTCAGAAAGGGTTAGAAAATGGAAATAGCCATAAGATGTCTCGGCTATGAGCATTGGAATTGCATATTATGTTTTCACAATCTAAGAGGTGGCTGTTTCGCAGGTTTGAGTTTCTATTTTGCCCACTGTGTAACAACATAGACATTTTCTCTTCTCTTTTTATAGATATCACTAGGAACATCATGGGTTTTCAAGAATATATTATTCTAATATGAGATTTTAACAACTACACTGTATTTATGCATACTACATTTTGTGCCTTATCTTCAGGCTTCTGGACTTTGATTCAGAATATCAGGAGCTCTGGGATTGGCTGATTGACATGGAGTCCCTTGTGATGGACAGCCACGACCTGATGATGTCAGAGGAGCAGCAGCAGCATCTTTACAAGGTTAGAGCTACCCTTCCTGCCTTTACCTTGCTGTGGAAGATCTGATTAGCCTGACAAGTCTCTCTCTCTCTCAGGATATCTTTTCGTTCATTGTATGTATCATGGTGTCTATTAGAATTCCCTTCCCTGTCCCCAAACTCATTTCCATCCCTTGTGTGCTGACAGGCTGCACCGACATCATAATTGCAAAAAAGTTCCCTTTATCACATTCTATTTGCTGTAATTCTATAGAAGGACAAAGATTTATCTTCAAGATGAATAGCAATAAATGAAACTGCATTAATAAATAGACTGAAACAAAGTGAGGGATAAATGGACTAGTAACATTTAACAAAACGTGGTACGATTGGAGTACTCAGGTGGATTCTATCTACCCTTCAGATCTTCCCAGAGAAAAAAGAAATTTGCCTTTGGTTTGGCTTACTGCTGCCAAAGTACAGGGCTCATCCAATTTAATGTTTATTAGTGATACATAGAGCAGACATTGTCATATTAAGTCAATACTCTTCTGTGTGATTTAAGAAAACTGGCTTGAAACTCACGTATTGATTGCAGGCAATCCATCTAATAACTATCTATTTTGTTTTCCATGTCTGCTAATTCACCCTTAACCTACTGTATTTTACCAATTCTACTTAAATAGTCTTAGCAGTTCTTATAAAGCAACCATGTGATTTTTACTTAAAACAAAAATGGTTGCAGGATTCACAGTGCCTGAAAAAGCTGTCGGGGAAGGGAAGAGGGACTTTCCACTGAAATATCAGACTGCTGTAAATCATCCTCATTTAGGCAATTTTTATTGGAGTAATTCTGACAGTTGTCATCCTTGAATTGCTTTGAGCATATGGCATATTTCAAAGAGCAGATTGTGAATCATAAAAAATAAAATTAATAACTAACCACAGAATCAGCAACAGTATAATGACAAGAAACAACTACCCTCTAGTTTTTTAAAATTTCTTATAGAATAAGAAGTACATTCAAGGTCAAATGAAAGTTGTCTTCTTTCTTCTTCAATGTTATCATTTTAAATTACTGTTCTCTAATAAATTATTTTAAGTTTTACCTCCCTTTAAGAGAGATATTTGTACTTTTCACGGGTCTGATTGACTTTAATTAGTTTCCCCTAGGAATCATCTCAGCTAGGAGAAGATATAAGCTCCCCAGGGACCCAGCAAATGGGGACATTTTACTCTCTAAAGAATTCAGTCCAACATTAATTGAGTTTGTTGACTGTTAGCTGTTTCCTGTATGGATAGCTGTCCACATTAACAACAAAGCTATCTAATATATCTTCTGGCATAACATATTGTTGCAGTAACAATCTCAACCTAATGTAACTAAAACTAGACGACAACATTTCACATCATGATCAGGAATTACATATGAAAACATGCCTATAAATCTATATTAATTTAGTGATAGAAAAATATTTTATCCCTAAGACTAAAGTATTAAAAGTTGAGCCAAATAGGAAAAATATAAAAGGTTACCTAACCCTAAGCCATCATCTCGGACTTTATTGCACTCATGATGCCAAATAGCATTTCCTTTCTTCTTGATGCATTTTGTGTTTTGCACATAAGCCACTATGTTTTCAGAAACAGTGCTATTCTTTGTCAAAATCACATTCATATAATTTACATCACAATTAATAGGAAATCATTGAACAAAAATGCAGTCTTCTTTTTCTCACGGTTTCCTTGTAAGTGCTTTGCCTGAAAATTCCCATTCTGGCATATCGAAGGCCATTATTCCACCCACTCAGGACTTCTGGGTTATAGTATTTTTCCAAACATTTTCTGTACTGTGATTTTTCATTTGTGACTCATGTCCTGTCACCATTCTTCTGCTTTTAGGTACTTAACATAGCTCTGCTCATTAGACCAGCACTAACTTTGCATTTGGCTTATAAGCAAAATTAAAGATTGAGTTAGAAACCAGTAGAAAATGCTACAAGTCTATAGGGTCTTTATGTGTGCCCCCAAATTCTTCCAGAGGCTTGGAAACGTCCAGAATAATCCTGAGGATATTGACTGAGGAGTCATGTAGAATTTCAGGTGGCTCCTAAATTAGAAAAATTAATTTCAGGTCTTCCCAAGAATCCTCAGGGATTTCCAGGTTAGGTCAACATTTTCAATATCCTATTCCTCTGTTCTCATCTGCTTTTCTAGGAATCAACTGAACTGATGCCTTGAGAAAGGGGTATTTATGGTCTGTTAATCATAGAGATCCCTGAAGGAGTAAAGCTTTTCAACTGGGTGCCCAGGCCTTGCTAGCTTTTATATATGATTTGAGACCTTATTTATCTCTAATCTTTGCATTTGTTGACCCCAAAAGATACCAGTGCTTTATCAACATTTTTTATTAAGGGTACTGTTGACATGAAGAGCAAAACAATTTTTTGTTAGTTTGTGGACCTTTTACACTACAGAACATTTATTCTTCATGTTCCCTAGTATTGTGACAAGTCAACAAGACCTCCCAACCCATTTTACAGCATTTGCAATTCCATCTCAACCTATCTATACCATCATCATTCCTTAAAATATTTGTATAACACCAAGGAAAATGCCTTAAACTTGTATTGTATACATTATTGAGCAAACACCTTATATAGTTGATATTGAACTAACAGTTGTGAATTTAAAAATCAAGGATGCAAATGAAGCTCATCATCCCTGGTATTAAGGAAAAGGATGAGGTACGAGGTGAAACTTTTTTTTTAATTGCATTTTAGGTTTGGGGGTACACGTGAAGAACATGCAAGATTGTTGCATAGGTACACACATGGCAGTGTGATTTGCTGCCTTCCTCCCCATCACCTATATCTGGCATTTCTCCCCATGCTATCTCTCCCCAACTCCCCAGCCCCTGCTGTCCCTCCCCTATCCTCCCACCCCCGACAGATCCCCGTGTGTGATGCTCCCCTCCCTGTGTCCATGTGTTCTCATTGTTCAACACCCACCTATGAGTGAGAACATGCAGTGTTTGATTTTCTGTTCTTGCGTCGAGGTGAAACTTTTAAGGGAGATCTTCAGCTGAGTGATGGTAAAAATCCTAGGAATCTATACTGCAGGACTGAATCTTTATT